>JAQZBX010090744.1:0-12473 GCA_029593785.1 Cabassous unicinctus
TAATTATTTAAACATGTATCACTTTTAATTCTTAATATGTTTATTTTCCATGGATGAAAGTTCTTAAGGATTTTCAATAGTTCTTTAGAATGTAAAAGGGCCCTGGAATCAAAAACCATGAGAATAGTTGAATTATGTAAATTCTATTAAATTGTGCTCTGCAGTACTTTAAATAGCTTTAGATGGTGTACGTTTGTATGTATTTTGCTTAATGTTACCCTCTTTTGAGAGTTCTATTTCTATGACTATAAAGATCTGACTCTATTAGATGCCTGGACATCACACTCCTTCATACTCCTCTCCAGGTATCTAATCTGCCCAGTTCCATATGCACCATGATCCACCCTATATTATTCTTGTCATATCAGGGAATTATTGTAGCCTCTCCCAAATGGAGAAATCCTTCAGAGTCCTGCTTTTTTGTCTAAAATACTCATAGAAAGACTGATGTCATGAGGTTGCTATGAAATTAGGTAAAGATATGCTGAGGCTCTCTGAAACCCTTGCTGAGCACTCCCAGCTCTCGTAAAGCCAAAAATTTCCTGTCCTAAGAAAAGGGGGGATTTCTGCTTTGATCAATTTATCTTTTCTAATCACCAAATGTTTCCTACCAACTTTCATTCATAATTGTATTGATTTCCTGTAGTGGTATGTGGAGATTTCAATTTTTCAGCCTTCATTTCTAAGACTTTCCTTAGAGCTCTTTTGCCTCTCCCATATTCTGATAATTTCCTGATTGGAAGCTATTAATAAGCATCTTCAGAAAACAACAAATAGGCAACTTTCCCCTACATGCCTGTGGGGGACCTAACATTATGGTCAAATCCTCAAAAAATATCTGCTAATAGTCCCACTCTGTGATTCAAATTCTTTTATTTGCTTTCATTGTAAAATCGATTTTAAATATTTGCCATTTTCTTTAATTTAGTAACTCCTGGTCAATAGTTTCCTGTTTTGTGTGGTGTTGGTAATTTTAATAGTATATGATTTGCCTTCCCCTTATAATGTTAATTCAAACCCTCCTTAAACACAATTTTATTGGGGTTGTGTGATTTATTGATATACTGTAATTTAAGTAATTATATTTTTAAAGATAAAATTTAAAATGTATTGAATTAACAATGACTATGAAACTTTTTTGATTCCTTCTCTTTTGTAAACAAAATATTGTTTGCTAACTTGTCCTAAGTACTATTATGAATTTATCTAATCTTAAGAGAATAATAAAGAATCCTTAACATTCAGAGGTTAAGAAAACTTGCTTCTCTGTAGGTTGAAGTCACTAGTTCCCCAGAGCTCTTGAGATTTATGACATATGTGTCTTCATAAAGAATACTCATGTTTATAAAGAATCTAGAAGCACAATTGTTCCCATGATTACAGGTAAACATGTGTTTCCCTGAGAAGTCAATCCTTGAATTTTAGTCTGGGAAGAATGAGGTAGACTCACAATTTTTGGAAAGTCTATTTACTTTAGAAAAAGTATTATTCATGTTGTAGAAGACAGACATCTTTTTTTGTTTCTTAGGTATATTTGTATGCTTTAACTCATGTATTTCTTTAAGATGGCTAATTAAAAATTCACTGTGATGCATCTCAAGGTCATTAACATAATTATTTTTGTTCCATGTATAAATTGATGCTCATAGAGAGTTTTGAATATTTCTGATTCTGTTTTTAATAGGTGGTTAGTTTGAAAACTGGTACCTGATATTTACAAACACTGAAAGTAAAAGGATACATAAATTGCCAAGATATTGAACTAGAACAACTTCTATGAATTAAATATTATTTGAACTAGAATTTAGTGTTTAGTCAAGAAATTCATAGAAAGAAGAGAGTTGGCATACCATTTCATGGAAATCAATCCTCATAGACAAAAACAGTCATACATATATCAATGGATTGGTTGAGATATCCAGTGAGGTTTTTATTTATGAACAACTTCTAATATTTATTTGTAAGATATTCAGAACAAGGTATGCTATATATAGATTTTTATTATATATATTTATTTCATGTGTTTAACAATTGTTGAGGGATAAGTGTTTATGTATTTCTACTACTTAAATTGTGAAGAAAATAATTTCTACATTTCCTTTATATAAGTACCAGAGATAAACCCTGAAATCTCTCTCCCTCTTATGGCAATGGTTATGCATTTAATTGTCATGATGCACTCTGAACTACAAGATATATGATAAATATAGCAGAGGTGCACTTGGGGATTTGTACAGAACAAGTAGAAAAATGCAATCTAGACATGTAGAATAGGAAAGAAACTTCTAAGGATAAATAAAAATGCATGGTTTTGATAAAGGCAATTTAGAAATCATCTGGAAGTTTTGTTATGTTTAATAACACTTTAGTTAAATATCAACATAAACATTTAGTATTATCTTAATATTTAATAAAATCTCTATTTAAATGACATTCTATTCATCTTCATATATTGAGGATTATAGAAGAAATATTCATAATCAAAAGATTATTATAGAAAAACAATTTGCCAAAATGTATTGCAAAAGTGCTAGAAATTAATATGAACAAAATTAATGAAAGTAAAACATTATTATCTACATAAAATTCTAACCATTTTATTTGATTTTATAATTACAAATAGATTATATATATAAAGAATAAATAAACATAGTTTCTCACATTTTTATTCTTACTACCCCTATTTGATATGTTTTTCACATATAAAAATAATAATTCTGAAATGAACTATTCGTTTTAGAATTGTAAGGAAAATTAAGATTGAAATATTTGTTTATGCTTTGGTATGTTTCAAGACAAGCAAAAGTAAAACTGTTGTGTCTACAATTGCTATTGAGAGAGAAGAGATTTCCCTAAAATCTAGAAAATATGTAGGCAAGATACTTGAACAGAAATATGGGTCTTCATCAAGTACTGGAATTCATGACTGATGAATCCTCCTTTGTGGAGGAGTGATTTGGGTGGGATTATTTTCTTAGATACTGTGTGCACGTTATAAGGTAAATTGCAAAGAAAGGAAGTGAACTGTGGTAAACACTGCAAAAGGAACCTGGAATCAATTAGATTTTAAGAGAATCAAATCTTTAATTGATGTTGCTATTTAGGTGGAGAGCAATGGCTCACACTCTTGTGTTATAGAACAAGTGAAATTGAAGGAGTGATGGCACCTGATCCATATAGTTACCATCATGAAACCCGTTCTGAGAAGACCCTCAGAAGCATTCTTTAAATGTGTTAAAGAAATTGATTTTTATTCAGGTGACCCAAAATTGGGAAATATAAGCAAACATCCAAGTCACCTGTTATATGAAGTAGATCACAGTGCAGTGTTCAGACAAATGGGCTGATGCAGAGCATCTGCTGTAGAACATATGTGAGATGACCATTTTTAAATGAAGGAAATGAGAAAATAATGCCTGCTTATGTCCAGGCCAATGTTGAAAAGATAATTTGCTGAAATAATGTAAATGACTCAGTAACTGAAAGGTTTATGAGCCTCATTTTAGGTCATCCAATGTATGGATTATGTATTCCTATGAATGCTGAAATTAACTTAGAATAATTGAGGAAAGAAAGTGAAAAGGGAAATATGTGAATTCATTGGTTTCTAAATTCTTGTGTTCATTTCCCTAAGCCGAATTCTTCATGAGAAACCACATATTGATACCAAGCGAGCCATTTTATTTGGGGGCAATATGGATTATATGCACTGAGTTTTTAGTATATTTTTATTTTATACTTTAACTATAGGGAAATGGAAACATAGGGAACATGGGCAATCTCACCATTTTCACAGAATTCCTTCTCATGGATATCTAAACCTCTCGAGAGCTCCAAGTCCTGCAAGGTTTGATGTTCTTAATGATATCTCTGGGAGCTCTGATTGGGAATCTTCTGTTATTGTCATGGTAGGTGATCCACATTTACATCATCCAATACACTTTGTAATAGGCAATTTATCCCTCATAGAACTTTGTTGCATTTCAGTAACTGTGCTCAAAATGATTGTGAAATCTCTGACAGGCACCAAGTTGATTTCTCTTCCAACATCTGCCACCCAGATATTCCTGGTTCTCTTCCTTGTACAGAGGTTAGCCTTCCTATTGATGATGTCCTATGATTGCTATGTTGCCATTTGCCACCCCCTGCACTATGGGCTCACCATGACTACGCATCTGTGCATACAGGCAGCTGGTGTCTCATGTGCAATGCGTTGTTGTTTTCAGGTGTCCACACAGGTGTCATGTTCAGGCTTCCATTCACAAAGTCAAATGTGTTCCACCAATATTTCTGTGATGTACCTCAAATTTTGAGGATCTCATCTCCAGATGTTCAGTTTTCTGAGTCAATGGCCTTATCTCTAAGTGTTTGTATTGTATTAGTATGTTCTGCTTTTATGATTAAGCCCTATATTGATACATTTTCAATGCTGCTTAGAATGCATTCTCTAGAAGCCCATACAAAACCATAAGCACCTGTGCCCCAGAGTTGGCTGTTCTCACTTTGTTTGTAATTTCTGGGGTTAATTCTGCCTTTGGTCCCATTGCAAGAAGAGCTTCTCTTAAAAATCTTCTCATAGCCGTGTTCTACATCATAGTGCCCCCGTTCATAAACCCGATCATCTATAGTCTTCATAACAGAGGGCTTAACAATGCTCTATGCAGAATGTTCTGAATTCCCAAGCAGGGTTTTCTTGATTAAACAATTCTAAAAATTATTTGAATGTAGTTTAATTTGTATATGATATATGTTCTAAATTTCACTCTACTCATAGTAACTGTCTGGGGTTTTTTACTCTGCATATATTTTGTTGTTTCATCTATTTAGTATTTAATTTGTTGTTTCATATGCCAGCTAAATATCTGCCTCTAATTTTTTCAACTCCATACATTTATGTAATTCAAATTCTTGTGGAAAATATATTCCACATTGTTAAAAGTGTTTTGAACAACATTTTGGATATTATTGAGTGATGTCAAGGAATAATAACCTTTGGAGAAAACCATGGTTGAGTGCCATAATAAGGCCTACACAGTTGAAAGAACTTCAAGTTATTGAATACTGCTACCCTGGAAGGGAATATTGAAATTTTTCAATTGGAAATTCAATTAAATTTGCTCTCTTTGCATTCAGCTTTCTGCAATGTCTGCACACAATAATAAGGTGATTAAAATTGAGACACACCTGCAGATGAAGGACACAACTGCAGAATTAAGGACACAACAATGATATAGCACTGATATATGTGTTAAAGCTGCATCCCTCATTCAAAAGTGTACTATAAAAACCAGAACTGCAACACAGAATCTTATTTGGAATCTTAAATATCAGATGTCTCAGGGTCTAAATTCAAGTGATAGCATACATATTTCAAAATGTTCAGTTTCAGCAAAGGTTATCACAGACACAAGAAAATGGAAAGTGATGGTTCAGGCAGAGGAGAAAATTAAAACATTAGTAACCAGCAAGGAGTGAGAATTTAAGTCCCCTTGCCTAAGTGGAAAAAATAAAAAAATCTTGTCTCTTGCCCATAATACATGTCCATTGTGTTTTAGTTATACGAACTTTTAATTTTAATAGAGTATGACTTAGGTTGCTTGAAATTTACTTAACCTTTTAGTGCTCCCCATTATATTACAGTAGTGCTTCAATAGCCCATGGATATAAAGCCAGTGTATTAGGCTTTTTCACACTAAATGACAAAGAAAATATTAATGTGAATTAAAAAGAGCATTATACTTTGCCATAATATGATTTCTATTTGACCTTTGGGTGGATGATTCTCCATTAGCCTATGTATTAGTCAGCCAAAGGGGTCCTAATGTGAAATACCAAAAATGGGTTAGTCTTCATAAAGGGTATTTATTTGGGGTAGAAGTCCACAGTTTCCAGGCCATAAAGTGTTAAGTTTCTTTTGTCACCATAGTCCATTGCCATGTGTTAGAGCAAGACAGCTGCTGGCGTTTGCCAGGGTTCAGGCTTCTGGTGTTCCTCTCTTCCAGGGGCTGCAATTCTCTCTAGGCTTAGCTCCTGTTTCCTCCAGAAGGTCAGCTGTAGACGATCAGGTGAACTGCTTGCTTCTCTTCTCCTGGGGCCTTCTTTCCAACATCAAAACTGCTTCTCAAAAGACTGCTTCTCAAAAAACTGCTTTAACTCTGTTCTTGCCATGCCTTTTACATTTGATTTCCCACCCACCAAGGGGTGGGGCTCAATGCCCTACTGACATGGCCCTGTCAATGCTCTAATAATAACTTAATCATGCCCATATTAACAGATGAGTAAACAAGCATGATCCAATTATATTTTTGGAATTCAAAATTACATCAAACTGCCCAACTGCAACAGCCTAATTTCTACAGTAAGGGGCATGTCCAACACAAAATGGACAGGAGTGCTGAATAAAGAGTTGTGCACTGACTATTGGGCTCAAGTATAACATAGCCTAACACAATTGTTACAATGCCACAGTATCATTTAAAATGGTTGTACCAAATGGTGCACTCATCATTAGGGTTTGAGGTTTCTCTTTTCTCAACATCCTCATTCATATTTTATATTTTCAGATATTTCAAATGTTTATATTGCACTTAGTATTGTATGTGTATATATGTATATATATGTATAGGTACGTGAATGTACATGTATTTACATATATAGAGAATTGTGCTAAGCTTGAAAGTTTTAATGTACAATAATGTTTGTCTGTAATTCTTTTCTCAGAAATTTCTCTGTATATTTGTTCCAGATACATTTCCCTGATTTGTTATATAATCCATGGTTATCTCTTTAGCATTTGAGGAAAAGAAATTATCAAAACTCTTTGTAATAAATAATCAATACTTTGCCTTGTGGTTTGCATTTTGTTTCTTGTATGGGTTATACAAGAAATAAATGACAGATCGTTTGAAATCTTGGAGAATTTATCCATTAATAGTCTCTAAATCCGTTATAGTTTTGACTTATAATGACTTTTAATGTATATCATTTGTGTATAGTAAGAAGAAGTGAAATTCATTTTTTCTTTATAAATATCCAACTATCCAAGCACCATAAACTGAAAATTAAATATTAATGAAACTATTCCACACTTTCTCTGTCATATTTTGTGTTTCTAATGGATGACATCTGAAGCTGTGCTCTTTAATCTGTAGCATTATATACTGGAGCCTTAGAAACTGGATATCAACTGAAGAGATGAATTAAAATGATAGTTTTTTATGATTTATTGCTTTTAAACTTGAGTAAGATTGCACTTTTCAGAGAAGGAATATTAATGAAACAAAAATTACTATATCTTAGTAAACATGACAAAATGTAATTCAAGTTATAGACAGTATTTTGTTGGTTTAGAACCATGCGTAACCCAAGAAAAACATGTTCTTAAAGTTAATCCAGTTCTGTGACTGTGAGCCCATTGTAAGTTGGACCTTTTGATGTGGTTACTTCAAGATGTAGCCCTCTACAGTCAGAATGAGTCTTAATCTTAATACTGGAGTCCTTTATAAACAGAATGAAATTCAGAGAGTGAAATAAAGCCATAGATGGAGCTGCCATAAGCCAAACATCAACAAAATCCAGAACAGAAGGGAGAGACCATATGGCAAACTAAGGACCAAGGATCACCAGCAACCAGCCTCCAAACAGCACAGTCTTTGGGGAGAAAGTATCACCTTGAAAATGCCTTGATTTGGAAGTTCTTTTAGCCTTTAAACAATAAGCTAATATATTCATATTGTTTAAGTCAATCCATTTCATAAGTATTTGCTTGAGCAGCTTAGGAAACTTAAACAACTAAAATCAAGGAAGTAAATAAATATTAATAGATGTTTTATCAGTTTGTGAAAAAAAGCTCTAACATTCAAAATTTAATTAATATTCAGCAAGGTTTTCTGGATTTAAACTGTTAATTTGAAAGGAAAAATAATTATTTTCAAAATCACATTTAGATTTCAATGAGTAATTATAAAATAGTTTCAATATTATATAAATTATACAGGATATAAGAGGTTTACTGGGTTTCTCTCTCTTTTCATATCATTTTCTTCCATTTTTAGGTAATCATAATCCTGGCTGCCAATGCAGGAACAAGCATGTCTATCAAGAGTTTAATACATAAACTCTTGTTTGCACTACAGTTCAAAATATCCCATGTCTCTTCTGATGTCGGCTTCCATGTAGTACCCTTTTTAAGATATGTAAATAGAGTTATCATTCATTAATAGCCAACTGAGTCACTTAACCTTTGACCAATAAAATGTGAGCAAAAATAATGTGTGTGGACTTAAGAGCTAACCTATGTACTTCTTTATAAGATCTTTTAAATCCACCAAGAGAACCACTAACATCCCATATATGGTGTTCTCCAATTGCCTACTCTTGGAATGTAGATCATACATAGCAATGCTATAGACAGCACAAAATGACATGTGTCACAAGTGGAAAATAATCGCTGTGACTCTCAGCACTGACTAAACTTTATTCCTTACTGCAAACGAAAGAAGTCTTAGCTTACTAATACAATAACAAATGGTTTTGCAAAGCAGTTTTACCAACTTGTGCACACAAACAAGTAATACATCCACATATCCTTGGCTTCACAACTTCCCTAGCAATTGGGACATCCAGATATATTTTTTCCATCCTACTGATTTTCTGGCAGGACCGTGTGGTTATATTTTGTATTTTCAGTCAATACTAAATGTGAAGAATGTATTTCTATATTTAAAATAGGATATATGTGTTTACTCCATTTGAAAGTTGCTTTCTAGGCCTTAAAGTTTAATTTTAAGTGGTTTATGATATCAAATTCAATGTCTTTGTTTCGGATCTAGAGAAAGATGTTCTTCATTGTAATGAAGTCAGATTCACAAATAAGCTATCATTGTTTGTGTTTTGATATGTTTTTCCCTCTCTTCCTTCTTCTCCTCTTCTTTCATGCATATAAAATTGTTTCCTGATTTAAGCTACTGAAGATATCTACAAAATTATTATAATACTGCTTTGCTTTCAGTGAAATTTTTAAATTTTCTCAAAGGGTCTGCAATATCTATGCCACATATCAGTGTGTGTTTTTTTTGTGTGTGTATATATGTATATACACACATATACATATATACATACAACTTATAATTTCATGCTATTTCTTTTCAATTTAATTTTTTAATTTTTTATCTTTAGTTGCTAATTATTTTACATCTGATATTAAAATTAATATAAGATTGAGATCAAGACAAATATATACCTGCAATGATATATTCATTATTTACCTATTTTTATGTTAATTTAACCAATGCCTATTTTTACGTTTAAAATATTGTCATATATTTTAGTGAACAATTAATGCATGGAATTTTGCAATAAAATGTTTATTCATTTTATATATTATACTTTTGCATATAAATTAATAAGGAAAATAATTTAGAATGCTATATTTTAGAAGGGACATTTTAATTAATTCTATAATTTTTATTTGGTAATCTTTTTAAATAAATTTACATGTGTCATATGAAATTTACTTTATATCCATTTGAAAGTCAATACAAATTGTTTAATGAAATGCAGATTGTTTGCCATATTTTCTTAAAATCTTAATTTATTTTGATTTGTAGTACTTATAATTTCACTAATTGGCAGATACCATCATCTTATCATTTTATACTTTAACTGCAGCATATCAGCAGATATGGGAAACCTCACAACTTTGCAATATCTCAAGTTCTCTGGAGATTTTTTTCTAGTGATTTAACTAGGAGAAATTACTTGAAACCTTATGACAGTTATTGCCAGTGTAACAGATACAGAGCCACACCCTCCAATGTGCTTCTTTATAAGAAATTTATGCCTTATAAATCTTTGCTGAATTTTGGTTACTGTTCCCAATCTGATTGCAAATAACCTGGCAGAGAGTAAGCTAGTTTCTCCCCCAGCATGTACTGCTTAAATTTTCCTATATATTTGTTGAGGTGAACATATCTTGTGGTGCTGTCTTATGACCATTATATTGCCATCTCCCAAATTTGGCAAAATGGGCTTACCATCACCCCTTGTCTGTACCTGCAGGCAGTTGGTCTTTTAGGGGTCACTGTGCTCATCATTTCTTCTATCCAGACTGGTACCATGTTCAGGCCTCCATTCACATAGTCAAACGTGATCTATTATTTCATCTGGGATAGTCTTCAAATTTTGAGGATCACATCTTCACATGTTCTGTTTTCTGTGTCTGTGGTCCTAGCAATAAATTTTTGAATTTTTAGTATGTTCTTGCTTGCTTTAGGTTTTATACATTAGGACACGTTCTATTGAAGCTGGTAACAAAGCCTTACCCAGTTGTTCCCCACAGGTAGTAATTATCATTTTGTTTCTAATATCTGTTTCAATTGTTCTCTTGGGTCCAATTGCAGATAATGCATCTCTTACATATCTTCCTACAGCCTTGTTCTAATCCAGGGAGTCCCCACTCATGAACCCATCATCTATATTGGGTGGAACATGGAGATTAACAGTGCTCTACGCGAATGTTCAACAGATGTTTTCAGTTCTGTAGCAGGAATTTTTGGATTATGAATTCTTAAATACAAAATTTTTAAAAGTCTAATTTATACATGATCTGTGTTCTTCAGTTTCATTCTCTTCTTATAATATCTACTGTTTTGTTGTTTATATAATTTGAGTTTACTTGTTAGTGATCTGTATCTCTCTCTCATAGTTATTCATACTCAATATTTCAAGAGTAGCTCATGTATTCTTCTTAAAAACTCTTCCCACATTGTTAAAATATTTTGTAAAATATTTAGGATAATTTTTAGTTATGAAAAATAATAATATATGGAGAAGCATATTGGATTGTACTATAATAAGGGACCACACATATGAAAGAACTTCAAATTACAGGATATTGCCACTCTGGAAATGAATACTGAGTGTTTTGAATTAGGGAATTCAATTGAAATTGTTATCTTTGTATTCACCTTTCTTTGTCTGCACCAAATAAAAAGTGATTAAAATAGATACACAATCACAGTATTAAGGACACAATAAGGATATAGAAAACGAAGTATGACATCAAGTTGAGAAGACCATGCCTTTTTATCAACACCTGAAGAGATGCCTATACCATGAGAGATCTTCAAATTGCTGGATAATGTCACTCTGTAAGATTATACTTTGTCTTAGAAACTTAGTGTTTTACATACTTTCTTTAAATTCACTCTCGTACAAGTGTCTTGACTGACATCCAACATAAAATTCATTTCACCATAAACTTGAGGATCTATTTATGAACACTCAATTCTATTCCTTTGGTCCATATATCTATCTTTATGCCAACACCATGCTGTATTTATCACTGCAGCTAGGTATTATGCTTTAAATTCAGGAAATGAGAGTCTTCCAACTTTCTTCTTTTTTTGCAGGTATTTTTGTTACTTGGGAATAATTACCCTTTTAAATAACTTTTATAATTGGCCTTTCCAATTGTGAAAAATAAAATACTGTTGAAAGTTTCAATGGGATTGTGTTGAATCTGTACGTAAATGGGTAGAATTGACATCTTTATGATATTAAGTCTTCCAATATATGTACATGGAACATCCTTTCACTTATTTTGGTATTCTTTGGTTTCTTTAAGCAGTGCTTTATAGATTTCTGAATACAAGTCTTTTATGTCCTCTGTTAAGTTTATTCCTAAATAATTGATTATTTTAGACTCTACTTAAATGGGATTTTTTTCCTGACTACCTCCTCAGATTTCTCATTAGTAGTGTATAGAAGTGAAACTGATTTTTGCACATTAATCTTGTATCCTGACAATTTTCTGAACTCATCTATTAGTTCTAGTCACTTTGTTGTGGATTTTTTTGTGATTTTCTCTATATAGGAACATGTTATGAGCAAATATTAAAGTTTTGTTTCTTCCTTTCCTATTTCGATGCATTTTATTTCTCTTTCTTGTCTAACTGTGCTTTCTAGAACTTCTAGCTCCATATCAAATAAAAGTGGTGAGAGTGGGCATCCTTGATTTGTTCCTGATCAGCAGGAACACTTTCTGTTTATCTCCATTGAGTGCAATGTTAGCTGTGAATTTTTCATATATGC
Organism: Cabassous unicinctus; assembly: GCA_029593785.1. Taxonomy (NCBI): domain Eukaryota; kingdom Metazoa; phylum Chordata; class Mammalia; order Cingulata; family Chlamyphoridae; genus Cabassous; species Cabassous unicinctus. The sequence continues at coordinate 12,094 of JAQZBX010090744.1, forward strand.
AGTATATCATGTTGAGAATATTTGCTTCTATTCCATCTTTTGGAGAGTTTTCATCAAGCAAGGATTTTGGATTTTGTAAGATGCCATTTCCAAAGCAATCAAAACGGTTATATGATTTTTCTTCTTCAATTTAGTAGTGTAATGTATTACAATCATTGATTTTCTTATGTTGAACCACCCTTGCATAGCTCGGATAAAACTCACTTGATCATGATGTATAATTCTTTTAATGTGCTGTTGGATTTGATTAGCAAGTATTTTCTTGAGGATTTTTTTTTTATTGTGGGAAAAAATCAAATTTTTCACAATACATACAAATAATTGCATAATGATATATAAATACATATGCATATATGTGCATTTGTTTACATAAATGTTTA
>JAQZBX010090745.1:0-12473 GCA_029593785.1 Cabassous unicinctus
TTAGTCTAATTTTGCAGATGAGAAAACAGAATCCTAGATCTTAAGATGTAGCCCACACTAAGCTGTGATCGTGGCGCAGACCAGTGCGAATCAGGAGGCGGTGGCACAGCGTGCTGCCATCCTAATACAACCTCAGCAACCTCTTTGGTTCACTGCCTATCCTGGCTCAAGATAACACTGACTTTGGAGAAAATAAGTTGCTACAAGCCAGTTACTTGAATAAATGAGAGAGAAAAAATGTTTTTTATAATTTTCAAGTGGAAGCCTATTATTGGTAATGGGTATTATATGCACTTTTAGGAAAATAACTCTTTTGGGAGTCTGAGTTCCTAAACTTACATGTCTTGATGCTGTTTATTATATGACTTTGGATAAATCTCTGATTCTCAGTAACTTCATTTGTAAAATTAAAATAATGATATTTTTCACATTTGTATTTCCTAGTTATTATATACTTATCTACTACACTCTTACCACTACAACTAATAATACTAATTCCATCAACTGAATGTCTTCTATTTGCCAACAACTCTGCAACTTGCATTTTTACACCTTGTATGCACATTAAATCTTCACAATGGTCCTGTAAGGTAAGTGTTCTTATTTTCTTCCTATAGATGAAGAAATATCTCAGAGTGGTTAACTTGCCAGAACTCACACAGCTATTAAGAGTTTGACTGTAAATTTGAAGCCAGATCTTTCTGACTCCAAGTTTTTCATTGTAGATCAATTGTATCCTGTTTCCTCTGATTTACATATATGAATCATCTATATATGTAGATAAATATACATATAGATATCTATATAACCTATATTATTAATTTTATACATGCATACATAGATACACATACTCTATACCAACATGTATATATATTTTTTTTATTTCAAGGCCTAATTCATGGAACAAGGTAGGTGCTTAATCAGTATTTGGGAAAGAGTGAGGAAACGAAGTCCATTTTTAGCAAATCATTAATTAAAATGCGTACCAGCAATAATGGCGGCTATTTAAATCCTCTACTTCAATGGAGAAAATATATACATAGACTAGCCATAGGTTCAAATCTAGATACACAGAGTTAACGATGATGGAAAAGCAGCCATTTTTTATTACCCAAGGGCCATAATCTGACCCCACAGTCCATAATCCAAAGGGGAAAGAAAAGATCCTTTTATAAACTGCATATGCTTCCTATATTTCAGGGTTCGTGTATTATTTCCTGAATTTTAATTTTCTAAAAAGCTCTTCTTTAATTTCCCATCAAAACAAGATAACATACTTGCCACATTTTACTCCTCTCAGTGGCTGTATATGAAGAATGATGATGATGGTAATTGGATGATGTTTTTTCCAGAGTTAAGGGGAAAGGTGTAGGAGGGACTAGAAAAGATGTATAGAGGTCTTATTTCTAAACAAAACACAGATTTGCAGCTATTGACAACATTCCACTCTTTGCCCTAATCTTCTCCCAAAGAGCATAAGGCTGAATGGAAAGATGCTGACACGGGTGCCAGGTCAGGGCTAGGATGACACGTCTGGGAACAGGAGTTGCTGCTGTTTCCATTATCCATTGAACACCTTGGCAATTCTTATTTCATCCTGAAATGCGATACTTACTCTTGTACTGCTCTGGCTATGGAAAGGGCCGTAGATCCAGTTTCATTAACGCTATCTAAGGTCACATTTGGCAGGTCATCATCATCACTGTCACTTTTACTTTGTCTGGGAGATAGGCCTCGAGGGTCCATTTGTGCTGGGAAAAAAAGGCATATATAATGAATTAAAATTAGTGTGCAGAAAATTAACCTTGTCCTGGACCAACATCAAGCACGGAACATCTCTTCTGTGTAAATCACGCAAATGGAATTTTCTAGAAATCACAGAATTAGTGAAAGCCATGTATTTTATGTACTGAGAACCCACTGACATTTTTCCTTGATTCATTTGATTTACAAAACCTACATCAGCTCTCAAGAGTTTCAGAGTATGATTACAGAATAGAAACTATAAAATTCACAATATTACCAAGTCCTAAGTGGTCAGAAGCTGATTGTGTAGCTCATGAATTACTGCTCAGCCCTCTGGCTTCTCCTCCTCTTCGTTCCTGCTGCCAGAATTCTGGCTATTTCATTGCTCATTAGCACTTTCCTTGGATAGTAAATAGCGTGACAGAGAGGAGATATTATTTGCTTATAGCTCTCATATTAAGTGTAAAGAAGTACATGGTTTAAATGACAAAAATGAAGTTTTAGATACTTTTCGTATTTCAGTGACTCACTGCCTCTCAGTTCATTACTACTCTAAGTGGAAATTTGAGCACATTTATAAAAATGGCAGAAATAGTAAAATTTTAAATATCTGTTTATATGTGCTGGAAAGTGTTCTTCCTCTTCATCCTGATTTTGCTGTTTAAAAAGGCATTTCCAGATGATTCTCCTCCCACTGCAAACATGCCAAAGCAGAAAGCAGTCCATTGATCTGACCCCTACTGCCCATGACCATCGGATCCTTTCGAATGAGATTACTTGCAACATTTATAGGTTAATGCATACTTTTAGGAATTAGGTTTCATTTTCACCTCCTCCACTCTATACCTTCTCTATATGAACACCTTCAGCTACCACAGTCCAGCAATGCCAACAGGCCTCACTTGGAGCACCAAAGCAAGCTCACATTCCAAATTAAAAGTCCTGGGCTAGCTTAGCAACTGCAGTGTTAAAAATATACGGCTTCAACCCCACCCAGCTCCAACCAGTTTGCTGCTCTTCAAATCTGCCTGCATAAGATTTCTAGAACCACCACTGCTTGTAAAAGATAAAACCATGGTTATAATGATACTTGGATAGGCTTACAATTTCACCTTTTTTCTCAAATCACTTTCTTGTTACTATGCATCACACATTAGGTAGAACGACATGGAAATGCTAATATTTAAACATTTTTTACCCAAAAAATGGCTATTATGATCCTATCTACAGTTTACCATATGGCTGGAAAACTATATCTAGAAAGTTTCAGCATTATTTCTAACTAAACTTGGATAGGAAGGAACTTACATAGGTTGTACCAAATGTGTGCTAATATATTCTGCCCATAAATATAAACATACCAGAATGTGCTTTGCACAATAAAAGTGCTTGGTCAATGTTGGTGGAATAAAAGAGAAAAGAACCCAAACAATCTAAATTTCTCAACTGAGGGCAAATATGGTCCCCCAGGAGGCACTTGGAAATTTCTGGAAACATTTTTGCTTGTCACAACTGGGGTGGGGGTGCTAATAGCATCTAGGAGGTCGAGGCTAAGGATGCTACTAAATATCCTACAATACCCAGGCCAGCCCCCACAACAAAGATTTCACTGGTAATAAATGTAAATAGTAATGAAATTGAAAAACTTTGATCTAGAGATTTAAGAGTTTGGACATACAAAGGTACCACATCTTAATGACTTTCAATTGCATAACTATGTTCTAATTTCAAAGTCACTAACAAAAAATTCAATCATATAGTGGATTATCCATCATCAAATAAAATGATTCACTTTAACGAGGCTCTGCACTCACAGCTTCTTCAATTAGAGCATTTTCTTCTCAAATGCCGGGCATCGGGCAGTATCATTATTATTTTTTAATGTTCTCTGTATACTACACCCTGGGGTGGGGGGAAGGGGGAACAAAAAGCCTATTTCCCTTTTGAACTGTAGAGAAGATTCTCTTGAACAGGGGATGTTGGAGAAACTCTTTGTAGGGCAAAATGACCGGTTTCATCATAACCTGATAACAGACAGCTACTGAAGCATTCAGTCACGCCAATGGCCCTGAAGGAATCATATCACTTAAGATTTATCAGAGAATCAGATGCAGGCTCTGGCTTATATTAAAAGGAATGTACTGGAACGTTATTGAGCTCAAAGAATAGAAGGGAAAGATGAACCACCACCACTCAAATAGCACAAGACCCAGGAAGGATACAAGCATTTCATCCAAGAATTCAGATAGTTTCTTTGTGGACTCTGCTGTTAAAGAATGATTCACTTAACAACCATTCATAACTACTCAAATTCAGCCAAGAAAATGAGTATCAGACATATCTAGGCTTCCAAATCACATATTGTGTGGTGATACATATGCCTATAAATGTCAGCAATTTAACATTTAAAGATGTTGAAACATCATGCACTAAGACCCATTTGCCAAGATGCCAATTTAGCAAATAGTCAAAGAAAAGAGAATGTTCTGGTGGTCCTATTTTGTCCAAGACAGCTTGTGCTCTTAGAGATAAGTAATACAACTCAAGGAAGTTTTAGGCAGTTAACCAATAAGCAACCTGGCTCTGAAAGTTAAACTCTAGTTCTATGAAAGATTCCAAATAATTGACGTGAGAGTTGTTACATGATCATTTAAATTATGTATGATGTTTATATCTTAATGAAAGCTTAAAATATCTTAAATATGGTATCTTTTTTGATGTACTTTTTAGGAACATCATAATTGAGGATTTCTTTCCAATATTTTCAATAAATATTATAAAATACATCTGCTACCATCACACTGGGAAATTCTTTTTACCCATACCTTCAGCCAAGCTGAGGAAGTAATTAGAAAGGCTTTTAAAAATCTGCATTGCTGATTGGGTCAGATGATTAGCTTATCTACATACTTGCATAATTCTAATCTATTTTTATTAAATACAGGATAGGGATGTCTACCCTAGTTAACCTCCATTAGTCTTTGAGCTTCTCAGCCCATTTAAAAATGGAAGGGCCAATTTTCTAGGGCACCCATGCACAATGGAAAAGTTACCTGATCATTAGAAACAATAATATATCTACATCCTAAGTAAGACAGCAGCAAATGATTCATAAACATTTGAAAATAATTTACATTTGGGATTTGTTTCTTTTAAATGACAAAGGGGTTCGATGGCTTTGGTCAATCCAGCTCCTAGCTGGCAGAAGCTTCTTTTCTCTGAGTTGGGGGTGTTCTAGAACACTGTGTAAACTTCATTCCTGTGACAAAATCCCTGAGAAGATGATTGTGGAACCTCATCACCTGAAGTTGCTCCTATTTACTTTGACTTTCAAATTCCCACCATATGGGGGACTATTACTGTGAACGTCTCTAGTGAATCATACCCCCCATATCCATGCCATGTGTGGTTGCCTCTGACAATGACTTTGGGCTTGATGTGCCCAGTGGGATGACATCAGCAAAAGTGATTCAAGCAAAAGCCCGAAAAGCACTTATACATTGGGTTTTTCCTCTCTCTTGCTGTTTTTAAAACTTGGCCACCATGTGAAGGAGTCTGGGAGAACCTATAAGATACCTGCTGTTCAGCTGGCAGCCAAGCCCAACTGCCAGATATGTGCATGAGCTGTTTTAAACCAACCAGCCACATTCCAGCCCCCGTGACTGTGGCCATATGGGTGACCTCAGGTGGATCACCATGACAAGTACCCAAGTAAAACCCATCCCAATTTTTTGTGAGAAAAAAAAACGTTTACTATTTTAAACTATCAAGTTTTGGGGTAATTTTTTATACAACAATAAATAATCCTTGTACCGCATTATCCTCCCAGCTCCTTCTTGAGACTTCCTAGCAATGATGTGGACCAACTACTGTTACAATTACAGTCAACTCATCACACTCTTCCCTATTCTCTTCCCAAGAACTGCTTTTAGTTGTATAAATCTCTAAAAATTTAAGTGATTATTAATATAGAAAAAGGAAAATAAAAGCTATTATATACAGTATCTGACATTATTAACTTTTCAATCAAAATTATTCTAAAATGTGTTTACAGATATTTTGCTTATTGGTATCTTCCTTTGATCCATCACCATTCTTCCTTGGGCAGGGTTCTGCTTTTGGAAGGGAACTTGTGGGTGGTATTACTGTTCAGGGGAACAAAGCTTTTCTACCCCTTCTAAGCACACACTTGGTAGGAAACTCACATTGGTGGGGTGTCCCAGGTAGCTGGTTACCGAATGCTATAGTATCTTATCATTGGCTCTCTTCAACTCATATGAGAAGTTTAAACTTCATTCTCCCTCATCCCCAATTCTTAAACTCCCACATATTAATGACTGAAAAACATAGTTGCAATAAAGTCCTCACCCCCATTTCAGCCTAGGTATTACCAAAAGATTAAAAGCTCTTCTAACTTCCTTACAGATCAACTGGTCCATTCAGGTATTCTTAATGGAGGTTTTTCCATAAGTCACTGAATTCAATGTGTACAATACAAGAATCTACAAACAGACACTAAAATATACAAACTAACTTTTCCTAACAGTAAATCACAGGAGGAGGTACTGAATCCCCTTCATTTCCATCCATGGGGGCTGGAGGGAAGTAGCTCCCACAAATGGAATGGATGGGAGGAGGCTGGGTGGGTCAGCTGGAGCTGGAAAGAAAGCCCTTTCCTCCCTCTTTCAAACAGTGACAAGCTGCCTGCGACCTGCAGTTGCCCTACTTGTTTGCCCTGCCAAGGCTGAAAAATGTCCCAGTTGGAGGAACCTGGCTTCCAGGAGATTTGCTGTTTTTACTAGAAAGAAGAGAAATGTGGGAATGACTGGGGAGGGAGGGGGAGAGGATTCATAGCATCACAGAGTAAAAGAGTCCTCCTCCAATACATTATATACAGGACTCTCTCTGCAAAGAAGAATCTGAGTTTCTGAAGGGCTGACGATTCAGTTCTTGACGCAGAGAGCAAGGGTATAAATTCTAGCTGCATCATTTGATGCTCTCTGACCTTGGCAATTGATTTTGTGCCACTAATCTTCCCTTTATCCCCCTAGTGTTGCTGTTGTGAGGAGTAAATGGGACAAAATATGCAAAGCATTTGCGTACCGGCCTGGCACTCTGTAGTATTAGTGGTAGTAGTCGTACTCAGTATTGTTGGGGAGCAAATCAAGTTGCCAGCAAAAGACACGTTCAAGTCCTAAGCCCAGGTCTGTGGGTGTGAACCCATTTGTAAATTGGATCTTTGAAGATGCTATTATTCATGAACACGTGGCCAAACTAAATGAGGGCGGCCTTAGTCCAATACGGTTGAAGTCTATAAAAGCAAAGGAAACTGGATACAAGCCAGAAGCCAGGAGGCCAGGAGTCAGGAGAAGCCAGAGAATGAGAAATACTGCCATGTGATGGACACAGAAATGCAAGTCAAGGAACCCCAAGGATTGCAGGAAATCAGTATTAGAATGCTACAGACTTGTGAGGCTTGATTATTGACTTCTAGCCTCTGAAACTGAAGAGACAATAAATTCCTGTTGTTTAAGCTAATCCCATTGTGTTATTTGTCATAGCAGCCCAGGTATACTAAGACAAGTATGTTTTACCCCAATAGTAAATTTAGTGCTTTCTTAACCATCAACAACATTGTTTATAAATCCTTCACCATCTCCTCAACTATTCAAAGCAGGCAGATATTAATTTATTTTTTAAATGTACCTAAACTGAAGAAAACACTTCTGAGGCAGAATATATATTGGATAATATATAAAACCATTACTTCTCTTGATCCAAATATTTATACACTCAGTCAGCAGGATCATAAAGGTTCTAGAAGATAATGTAGGGAAGCATCTATGGGACCTTGTGGTAGGCAACGGTTTCATGAAAACTTTATAACCAAAGCACTAACAATGAAAAAAAATAAGATAAGTGGGACCTCCTCAAAATTAAACACTTTGTGCTTTAAAGGACTTTGTCAAGAGTGAAAAGGCAGCCTTCACAATGGGAGAAAATATTTGGAAACCACTTATCAGATAAGGGTTTAATATCCAACATATAAAGAAATCCTACACTCAATAATAAAAAGAAAAACAATCCATTTTAAAAATGGGCCAGAGACTTGAATAGACACTTTTCCAAAGAGGAAATACAAACGGCTAAAAAGCATATGAAAAGAGGCTCAACATCACTAGCTATTAAGGAAACGCAAATCAAAATTACAATGAGATATAATTTCATACCTACTAGACTGGCTGCTATTCAAAAAAAACCCAGAAAACTACAAGCACTGGAGAGGATGTGGAGAAACAGGAACACACATTCACTGCTGGTGGGAATGTACGAAATGGTGTAGACACTCTGGAGGACAGTTTGGTGATTCTTGAGGTAGCTGAGTATAGAATTACCATATGATCAGGCAATCTCTCTACTAGGTATATACCCAGAAGAATTGAAAGCAAGGACACAAACAGTTATATGCACAAAATGCTCATAGTAGCATTTTTCATAATTTTCAAAAGATAGAAGCAGCCCACATGCCCATTAGCAGATGAATGGATAAACAAAATGTGTTATATACGTACAATGGCATACTACTGAACTGTAAGAAGGAATGAAGCTTTGACACATATGACAACATGGATGAATCTTGAGGACCTTATGTTGAATGAAATAATCCAGTCACAACAGGACAAATCTTTCACGATCTCACGAGCATGAACTAAGCATGGTGAATAGACTCATGGAGGTAGAGGTTGGAAGAAAGTTTGCTAGAAGATAGGAGGGGAGTAGAGATTGGTGAACCAATGCTTAATCTGCACAGAATTTGTAATTTTGTGGATTGTAATGGTTTGGGAATGGACGGAGGTGACAGGGACACAGCAATGTGAGTGTAATTAATAGTGGTGAAGTACAAGTGTGAACATGCTTGAAAGGGAAAGTTTTGGCCTGTCCATGAGGCTAGAAGGATATCCAGAGGATAAAACAGGCAACTGCGTAACTCAGTGAATTCTGGGGAGCCTAAGAATTGTAGTTAAGAATACAAATATAAGAATGTTCTTTCAGAACCTATAACAAAGGTACATCAGTAGTACAGGGAGTTGACAGTGCACCTAAAACATACTCCTATGGGATATGAATGTGTTTCTGTTGTTACGGGTATGTTTTCTCAATAAATAGAGGCCCAAACAACAGCGAACAAAATATTAAACTTCCATCCTGGGAAAGCCCTGCTTTCTCCAATAAATGGGAAAAATATTTGCAATACATAAGCCGTGCCTAAGAAAACAAGCTTATATGCCAAGTCCTCAATCTTAATGCTTGTATGTATGAACCTATTCCTGTAAAGATGAAACTTGCCTAATTATAATTAATGACTAAGAGTTACATCCTGAACACCTCCTACTCAACTGTGGCCTCTCTCTAAGGCAAACTCTGCAAATAAACTCACTGCCTTCCCCCCAGTATGGTACATGACTCCTGGTGATGGGCCCCTGACACCAAGGAACTATTACCAAGCATTAATCAGCAAGGCATTTGGAAAAAGACCTTGACCAAAAGGGAGAATCATAAAAAAAAGGTTTTATGGCTGTATTAGTCAGCCAAAGGGGTGCTGATGCAAAATGCCAGAAATCCATTGGATTTTATAAAGGGCATTTATTTGGGGTAGAAGCTTACAGTTACAAGGCCCTAAAGAGTTCAACTCAAGGCTAGTTCCTCATCAAAGTCTCTTGCCACATGTTGGAGCAAGATGGTGGGCAACATCTGCGAGGGTTCAGCCTTCCTCTTTCCTCTTAAGGCTCTGTGGTACCAGCGCCTTCTGATCTCAGCTGTAGGCTGGAGGGCTGGCTTCTTTCTGGGCTCAGCTGCTCAGTTCTCTTCACAAGGTCAGTTGTAAACTATCAGGCGAATGGTCAGCTCTCTTCCCTGGGCCGCAGGATCCTCTTCTGTGTCTATGGAGCTCCCTTTCTCTGTGTATCTTCTTCCTCTGTCTTCTTGATTGAGGATCCGTTTAAATAGCCAACGAAGGGGGCGGGGCCTCAAACTGAGTCACCCTAATGACATGGTTGAATCAAAGCCCTAATTTTGATTTAATCAAGTAAACGTAAAGCCTTTGAACTGAAATCAATTAAAGGGCATCATGCCCAGAGGAACAGAACAATTTACAAACATAATCTCTCTTTTTGGAATTCATAAATAAATAATCGCAAACTGCCACAATAGCTAAGAGATTTCAAAGTGAATTGGGAGGTCATTCAGGAGATTACACTTATGCAAGGCTCAGAAAAATGTTCCTAACTGCCACAGTAAAAAGAGACTGAAAAAAGAGTGCTCCTGAGGACTCTAGGGACATCTGGACTACAGAAGCAAGGACACAGCACCATGAAATCAGCACCCCTTCAGTGGGCCATATCTGGGAATATCTGAGAATCTATCTCCCCAATATAAGGTAGTTATACTCATTTAAAATTCTCCTAATCATGATTCTTCTACTCCTTTTATTTGAACCTATCATTTTCAATGTACTTATTAAGTATATTTCCCAAAGACTTTGAACTGTTCAAACATAGGTCAAGCCCTGAATCCCAGTGGAGTAGCAGACAACTCCCACTCTCCAGTTCTTTGGGCTTACCCTAGACAACTAACAAAATGATGATGATGGGCAGGTTCCATCCCCCAAAAAACTGGGAGTGTTTGCAGCTGCAGATAGGATAATTCCTTCTACCTGCTACATGGTATCTGGGTCCCCTCTCAGCCTGGGGCTGTCAGAGCAGATGGCATCCCAGATCTCTTGGGATTGGGAAATGAACAATCATGGCCTGGGGAAGGGGGGGGGTTTGTCCATGGACCAAAGTAGATTAGCTGTTATTGTCATCTAGTGTTGGCAGAAGAACTTGTAACACTGATATAAAGATAGTGGTTGCCAGGGGTTCAGAAGGGGGTGGAGGGAATGAATGGGTGGAACAGGGCATAGTTGGGGCCATGAACTTCTTCTGTATAATAACTGCAATAATGGACACATGACATTATGCATTTGTCAAGGTCTACCTCTGGAACCGTATAGCACAAAGTGTAAACGGTAATATAAACTACAGACTTTGGTTAGTAACAATGCTTCAATATGTTCATCAATTGTAACAAATGTACCACAGAGGTCAATAATAGGGGCAACTGTGTGTGGGTGCAAGGGGGGGTGGGTGTTATATGGGAATTCCCTACACTTTCAATGTAATTTTTCTGTAACCATAAATCTAAAACTTCTCTAAAAATAAAGCTAAAAAAAACAAACAGATATTTGTTGGATACCTCCTAGGTACCAAGCACTCTTGTGGGTGCTGGACATAAAGCAGAGAACAATGTAGATAAAAATTTCCGCTTTTGCCCACTCTCAATTGGAAGCAGAGTGGGCATCACCATCTCAAAATCCTCAAGATTGAGGAATGAACATAAGGGGGGAAATACAACTATGCACTAAAGTAGGTTTATCGTTATTCTAGTAATGGAATAACCTGTAACACTGACATAAAGGCAGTGGCCGCCAAAGGTTCTGAGAGGAGGGAGAGAGAATAGGTGTAACTTGGGGCATTTTGGGGACATTAGGGTTGTTCTGCATGATATTGCAATGACGAATACAAGCCATTATACATTTTCTCAAAACCTATAAAACTAGGCTGTGCAAAGTGTAAACCATAATGTAAACTACAGACCATAGTTAGTAGCAATGCTTCAATAGGTGTTCATCAATTGTAACAAATGTACCACACTAATCAAAGTTGCTGTTAATGGAGGAAAGTGTGGAGTGGGGGAGGGGGGTGGGGGTTTATGGGAATCCTCTATATTTTCAATGTAACAGTTGTGCAATCTAAAGCTTCTTTAAAAATAAAGAAAAAAAAAAATCCTGCTTTTGCATTGGGGGAAGACAGACAAAATAAATAAATAAGAAAAACAGTTACTATGTAAGATAATGATAAGTGTCATGGGCAAAAATAAAGCCATGAAGGTGGACAGGGGCTGCTGAGAGACAGGTGGACAATTTTTGAGAGGGTGGCCAGGAAAGACCTTGTAGAGAACACGCCACATGAGCAAGAACCTGACAGAGTGGATGCGGGAGGTGTGCAGGCTTCTGGGGGGTACCAGGGCATTCCAGGAAAAGCAAACAATAGGTGCAAAGTCCCTGAGTTTGGGAATGTGCTCAATGTACCTGAAGACCTACAGATTGCCAAAGATAGCTGGAGCTGAGAAACAGAGAGAGGAGTGGATGAGAGCAGAGAAAGGAAAGAGGAGAGAAGGACAGAGAGAAGCGGGCATGCGAAGAATGGAAGGCCTTGGAAGCCAGTGTAAGGATTCTGACTTCTATTTGACTGTGTGGGAAGGGAAGCCACGCGAGGCTTTTGAGTAACATGACCTGAATTACGTCATTTTACAAGATTGCCCTGTCTATATGATCCTGGCACCCAGAGGGAATAGACACATGGGAAGCAACAAGGACATTAACATCAATCTTCTCTAAAAAAATTGCACTAGCTTTTTTTCCTTCAGTTCCCTCATGCTGTTTGCCCATATAGCAATCAAGTAAAAATCAGGACTTTATTATATGAAGGGCTAACAAGCATGCCCTTTGTAATATATTTGTATAACTGATGTATCCCCATTAAATGTTACCTTTCTGGCTTATTTTTCAGGCCTATCTATGCATGTGATGAGCAAAATAATAGTAATAATAAAAAGAATAAAGCATA
>JAQZBX010090746.1:0-12473 GCA_029593785.1 Cabassous unicinctus
GCTCAGGGAGGGAACTATGCTATAGGGGAAAAAGGTTTCTCAAAAGTTAAAAATAGAATTACCCTATGACCTGCAATTCCAATCCTAGGTATATACCTAAAAGAATTGAAAACAGGAACTCAAACAGACTCTTGTACACCAATGTTTATAACAACATCATTCACAAGCACCAAAAAGTGGAAGCAACCCAAGTGTCCATTAGCAGACGAATTGATAAACAAAATATGGTACATATATACAATGGAATACTAGTCAGTCATAAAAAAGAATAAAGTTCTGATACATGCTACAATATGAATGAACCTTGAAGACATCACATTGAGTGAAATAAACCAGGCACAAAAGGACAAATATTGTCTGATTCCACTATAAGAAATATCTAAAATAAGCAAATTCACGGAGACAGGAAGCAGATTAGAGATCAGGGGCTGGAGAGAGGAGAGTAGGGGGAGTTACTACTTAAGGGGTACAGAGTTTCTGTGTGGGGTGATGAAAAAGTTTGGGTAATGATTGATGGTGATGGGAGCACAACATTGTGTATAATTAAAGCCACTAAATTGTAGACTTTGGATAGATCATATGGTATGTGAACATATCTCAATAAAACTGCTTAATAGGGAAGCGGCTGTGGCTCAATTGGTTGGGCTCCCATTTACCATATGGGAGGCCCTGGGTTCGATTCCCGGGGCCTCCTGGTGAAGGCAAGCAGGCCCGCGTGGTGCGGTGGGCTGGCACAGCAAGATGACGCAACAAAAGGGAGACAAGCAGACACAGAAAAACGCAAAGCAAATAGACATGCAAGCACAAGCAGCAAGGGGGGAATAAATAAAAATAAATCTTAAAAAAAAAAAAAAACCTGCTTAATAAACAAATAAATAATTGTGCAAGAATAGCCAGAAATAGCAGCTATTTACAGCAGGGGAAACAGAGAGATTGAGAGGTGAGGAATTTCCTTGTTTGTCTGTTTTTTATTATTATTATTGAAATAATGAAAATGCTTTAATAATGATCGAAGCAATGAATGCACAACTATGTGATTATACCAAACACCGTTGATTGTATACTTTGGATAAATTGTATGCTTTATTAATATGTATCAATAAAATTAATTTGTTTAAAAAAAATAGGATGGGTTGGGGGAAAAATACACCAAATGTTAAGATATGGATTATAGTTTATGATAAGTATATATAACCTGAAAATAAGGCTATACAAACTAATAACATCCTTTGGAATAAAAATTGTTTAATTACATCATTAAAGACCTCAATATTCCCAGTCACAAGAAAATCTACTTGCTAGTATAAACTACTAGCAGTAAATCAGTCTCCTAAGAGTTGGTCAGTCCTTGGGGACCTGATCAATGCTGAATGCACAGACAAAATTAAATTTATGAATCTTCAAAGATGAGGAATAAACTAATCATGATGACTCCATATCCTGCCCGAGCCTCTAACCAGCTGTGGTAGGCTGAATTATATACCCTAGAAAAGCACGTTCTTAATCTTAAATAGATTCCTGTGGGTGTGAGCCCATTGAATAGGGCCTTTAGAAGATGTTATTTTTAACTAAGATATAGCCCACTAAATCAGGATGGGTCTTAATCCTATTGTTGGCAGTGTTATAGAAAGAAAGCACAGGGAGGAGCTAGATGCAGGCAGTCAGTGAGAACTCAGAAGAGAAAGGAGAGGACATTACCATGTGATGGAAAAACCAAGGAATTCAAGGATTATTGGCCAGCCAGAATGCTACTGACCCAGGAGGAAGCAAGCCTTCTACCCTCTGAAACCATGAGCCAATAAATTCCTGCTGTTAATACCATTGTGTGGTATTTGCCTTAGCAGCCTGGAAAACAGAGATACCAGCTCTCCTTCATGGCAATTTTCTCTGTAAATGCAGACTCTATATCATGTCTAGTCCCTGACAATCTGCATGGCAAGTAGTCATTTCTATAAACATTTTAACCTACTATTTACTGTATAAACTTTTACAAGGTTTAGTGTAGGTTTCTATTGTTTTGTTTTGTTTTTAGGTACCAGGGAATGAACCCAGGACCGCGTATGTGGGAAGCCAATGCTCAACCACTGAGCCACATCAGCATCCCTGAGTTGTTTTCTCCCCCCCCCGAGATGGCTCCCTTGTCAGTTTGCTCATCGTTTTTCTGCTCGTTATTTGTGCTCGTTGTCTGCTCATTGTTTTTGCTCATCGTTTACTAGTTGTTTTTTGCTCACTGTCTGTTTTGTTTTTGTTTTAGTTTAGGAGGCACTGGGAACCGAACCTGGGACCTACTGTGTGGGAAGCAAGCGCTCAACTGCTTGAGCCACATCTGCTCCCTGCTTGCTTTCGCTCATTGTCTGCTTGTTGTGTGCTTGTCTGCTCATTGTGTGCTCACTGTTTGTGTTCTTTAGGAGGCACCAGGAACCGAACCTGGGACCTCCCATGTGGGAGGCAGGTGCTCAACAGCTTGAGCCCCATCCACTCTATAAGATTTTTTTTTAAATAAACTTTTTTTTTTTAATCTTTTATTTTTTTAAAAGATACTTAGACTACATAAATGTTACATAAATCTATTGAGTTTTAAAAATTAAAAACACAAAAACTAAAATAGAATTTTAGATAATATTCCATCATTTCTTATCAAATACATTCTACTCATCTGTGAATTTCTTTTATTTGCTACACAATACTACATTTTCTTCTGGGACCTTTAGGCTAGACAGGCTCCATGAACCCTTTGAAATTATATGTAGAACTATGAGTGTATCTTTTTGGTAACAGGGTTCATAGCTTAAATCATATCCTCCAATAGGTTCATAATCCAAACAAGGCTAAAGCAGTGGTCAAAGTTGTGGTCTCCAAACCAGTACCATTAACATCACCTAGGAACTTGTTGGAAATGCAAATTCTTGGGCCCTACTCCAGACATAAAGAATCAGAAATTCGGATTCTGGGGTGAAGCCAACAATCTGTTTTAACAAGCACTCCAAATGATTCTGCCTGCTAACATTTGAAGACCACTGCTTTAAAGGATTTTTTAAAATTAATTCTTTTCTTATATGCAAGATATTTTGACTTCCCAATTGCAAGAACTGTTGGTATGCAAATAAATTAGAACATAATTTATTTCTGATTGGTTCTAAATTCTAAAAATACGTTTCAGGAGACATATAACTTTGAGGGGGGCGGATGTGGCTCAAATGGTTGGGCGTCCGTCTGCCATATGGAGGGACCTGGGTTCGATCCCCGGGACCTCCCGGTAAAATAAAAAAAACTTATATACAGAAGGCGCATGGGCTGCCAGGCTCTGTGTGCCGGTGAGCCGCCAGGCCCCGGGAGCCAGGCAGCAAGATGATGACGTAATAGGAGAGAGACGCAGGGGAGAGACAAGACGAGATGCTCCGAAAACCAGGAACCGAGGTGGTGCTGGTGGCAGAACACCTCTCTCCTACATCGGAAGTCTCCAGGATCGAATCCTGGTGAAGACTGGAAAAGGAGGATGAGAAGAGATGGCAGGAAACAGACACAGAGAATTGCCCAGCAAATGGACACAAAACAGCAAAAACGGGGAAGGGGGGGTTTAAAATAGATAAAGTAAATAAATAAACCTTAAATATATATATATATATATACACATACATATATATATATGTATGTATATATATATAACTTTGAAATTTCTTTTCTATGAATTACACAAAAGGAAGAGTAATCTTTTTGAACCACAGGTAATACTTGGCTTCCAAATATCTTTACAAGAGGACTCACTCCACACCATAGTTGCAAGAACTTCCCTTCTTCCTTTACAGTCCCCCATCTCTGCAGAAGGAGGAGCCCCACTTCTACTACCAGTGCTAACAAAGAAGATGTTGGCAATGTATTCCTAGAGTTCTAAGTTCAAATCCAGAATAAAATAGGCCTGTTCTACAGCACTGCTACTCTTTTTCAGGTGCACTGAAAAGCGCATGCTTTTAAAACTGGTGTTAATACCTTTTTCCTGGTTTGTTTGTTTATTCAACAAAAAGGTAGTTTTACCTGGATGCTCATGTCAAAAGGAGTCAATTCATCTTCAACTTGAGATTCAAACATGGCCTTTGAGGCATCGACCAAGAAAATCAAACTATCTCTTCCTGAATATTTGTATTCTCCTATGGAGGAAAAAAGGAAGGAAATATTTTCTCTTGTGTTCATATTTTTCATCATATAAAACGAATAGAGAAAAACCCATAAAACATTAGTGTAACCTAATGAATTACTTTAAGGCAAACACACTTAAAACCACCATCCATTGCCCATGTCAGGAAATTGAACATTGCTAGTCACACCGGAAGCTCTCCATATATTTCCCCCTCCCAGTTACAACACCTTCTCTCCCCCAGGAGCAACCACTATCCCAACTTTTGGTAATCACAACCTTACTTTTCTTTATAGTTTTATCATCCAAGTGCAAATCCCAAAACACTTGTTTTGTTTTGATGTCACAAAAAAAAAAGTCTTTGAAGTCTCTTGATCCAAACACACTCCTCTCTTTTTTTTCCTTGCAATTTATTTAATGCCAAACCAGTGTTGTATACAGTTTCCCTATTCTGGAGTTTGCTGATTGCATTATGTTGGTGTAGATTTAACATATTCCTCTGTCCTCTATGTTAACTACGAAGGAATGCCTTATTTAGATTCAGGGTTTTTTTGTTTGTTGTATTTTGCATGACTATACCATAGGTGATGTGTTTTTCATAAAATGGCATATTAATATCTGGTTGTCTTTTTTTGATACCTCTGCTTCTTACTACAATAAATTTAATTATCTGCCTTTCAGGAAACAATATGGCCATAGGAATATGTACCAAGAGCCTTGAACATTCCACCCTGATCCAATGATCTGACATCCATGGAAAAACCCTCGTGCAAAATTTACCACAATGCTGTTTTTTTATTAAAGAAATTGAAAAAAAAAAATCCAACAGGAAGTAGATTGAATAAATTATAGTACATTTTAAATGAGTCATAAAGACTAGATACATAGTTACATGTATTATATTTATGATATAACAATAAGGAAAGAAACCAGATCAAAATTATATACATATGTTTAAAGTCCTTTTCTGAACAAGACTAGTATAATTTAAAAAGGGAAAAACTGCATATGAGGGAGTGGATGTAGCTCAAGTGGTTGAGTGCCTGCATCCCATGTACGAGGTTCCGGGTTCAATCCCTGGTACCTCCTAAGAACAAAACAAACAGAAAAACGAGAAAGCCAATTCTCATTGGGGAGTGGCTGTAGCTCAGTGGTTGAGTGCCTGCTTCCCATGTAAGAGGTCCTGGGTTCAATTCCCTGTACCTCCCAAAAAAGAAAAAACAAAAAACAAAAAATACTATGTGATCACAACTATATGAAAAAAATCAGATACAAAGAAAAATAGATATACATAGTTAGGAAATACTCAAAAGGAAAGATACATGTAGAAAGAAATATGCAAAATGCCCAAATGCTGGCAGTGGTTGTATAAGGATGGTACATTACACAGATCACAGTAACTCTTCTATTTATTTTTTTATATTTCCTATATTTTCTCACTTTCAAGAAAAATATTTCTTAAAAATTTCTACCCAGGAGTTAAATTAACCAGATTGTAGATTACATGTTCCCCTTATTTCTCTTCCTTTGTCCTCTGTGTTACTGTGTTGCCTGTACCTACACTGCCAACCTTGGAGGCCATGTGATGGAAGGACTCTTCCTGTAACTTTGTTGCTATCATTTACTCTTTGGTTGTAGGGTGAAGGCATTCTTATGCAGAAGCCCTGGAATGAGTAAAACTACTTTCCTGGGTGAGGAAGTGTCTTATCTGAGCCAACTAAGATAGCAGAGGATACCCACAGTCAGGGTCATTTATTGGGACTCAATAAGTGTCAGTTTACTAGGGTCCCGCAAAAGTGTCAGGGCAGGAATGTCCCACAGAATATCAGCGTTGGACCTGATAAAAGAGCCTGGGGGTGCTCTGTAAAGTTCAAAGGAAGAGAAGTATTTGAGATTATCCGGGGGGAGAAGAGTGGGCAATAAGACAGCAAAGGCTACCCAGCAGTTAGGCAGGGGTGTCTTTGTTCCACACACAGAACAAACGGTGCTCCATGTTTAAGTCCCTTACCCCCCGCGTCGGCGCCCTCATCTTGTCCTTCGTCGTCGTCGTCGTCGTCTCCCTCGTTTTTGTAATAAGACTCCCACCCCGACATGGTGGTCACTAGGGGAAAGAAGGTTAAGATCAAGGAAGAGCAAATTCAAACGAAAAAATATCGACTCGTAGGCCCTCAGATCTGTCCTAAAGGCTCGGGGTCAGTCGTGAGGAATACGGATGCTGGCTCCTGCTCCTTGACAGCTCTCGGTGGCCGACGCAGAGGCAAGCGGATATGGGGCCCAGTCGAGCAGCAGCCTCGTCTTAACATTCCCTTTCGGACGCTATGGGCCAGTGGTGGCCCGGGGTGGCCGCTCTGGTCGGGGTCCTGGGGCAGCTCGACCCTGAGGATCTCGTCCCGTCCCGGCCCCGGCACCATCTGGACTGGGCGGGGGGTCCCATCCCGGGATACACTTCGCCCCCAAATCTCCCCCAGCCCCTCAGCCAGTCACAGCCAGCGGGGTCACGCGGGCGGGCCTCAAAGGCCGGGTCCCGCCTCCCCGGGAGAAGGAGCGGAGTCGAGAGGCCGGCTCTACCCCTCGGGCTGCGCACCTCCGACAGGAGGGCGAGCGAGACTGACTAGGCGAAGCAGGACGAGCGGCGAGCAACACACAGACACAGCACTTACCTGAGGCGCGGCGAACACAGCAACCAGCACAGAAGGCGGGGGCTCCGCGCCTGCGCAGGCTCCAGCGCGCGCGTTTTCTCTCCCCCCAATCAACGCTCTTACGTCACCGCGCACAGCGCGCACTTCCTCCCGTCAAACTGACACCACACCACACCACGCACACGCACACACACACGCACGCACAACCTGCTTTCTACACAGGCCTCACGCCAGCCTGGTCACCGAAAGCCTCGCCCCCGCCGGCGAAGCCCCGCCCCTCCTCACCAGGCCCCGCCCCTCCCCGCCCGCCTGCGGTTCGCACATGCGCGAAAGTGCGCTCCCTCCCCCT
Source organism: Cabassous unicinctus (assembly GCA_029593785.1). Lineage (NCBI taxonomy): Eukaryota > Metazoa > Chordata > Mammalia > Cingulata > Chlamyphoridae > Cabassous > Cabassous unicinctus. Next base: position 7,121 of record JAQZBX010090746.1, read on the forward strand.
CCCCCTCCCTCGCGGACCCTCCCCGTCCCCGCTCTGTCACCTCACAGTTGTCGTTGCCGGTGGCGGGGGCGCGAGCAGCGCTGGACGGCCTCTCCCCCGCCCCTCAGGCCGGGCCCGGGCTCGGTCCCCCGCTCCCTGCGCTCCCCACTCCCGTCGGGTACGGGAAAGTCCAGCCCGCTGCCGGGTACCAGAGGGGCGTCGTGGCCGCCGCCGCCACGGGTCCCGATGGAGCCGCCGAATCTCTATCCGGTGAAGCTCTACGTGTACGACCTGTCCAAAGGCCTGGCCCGGCGCCTCAGCCCCATCATGCTGGGTGAGGGGGTGGAGGCGGGCGGGAAGGAGGGCTGGCGCCCGGCAAGAGGGTGGGGGGCGCCCGGCCGAGGGGGAGGAAAATGGAAGAGCCCGAGTGGGGAAGGGAGGGGTCTGGGGTTTGGGCCCCCTGAGCCCGGCTTCTTTCTTGTCTTGCCGTTGGACGCTAGGCAGGAGGGATGAGGAGAATACCCTCCCCAGGCCCTCCAGAGCCCCTTCAGCTGGGAGGTGGGGAGCCCGCGCCGGGTCCCGGCAGGTTGCCTTCCTGCACTGCTCTTCCTCGGCCGTGCTGGGGAGGTGAGGACGCCTGCCCCGCGGTGCCCCTCGTGGCGAAAGGGACATTGCGGAAGAGATTCTCCGGTGGCCCTTGGAGAGCCTTCGCTCTGTTCCAAAAGGGAACTCCTGCAGTCGCTGGGGTAGGGGGAAAGGCGGAGCGGGGCTGCCCCGGGGCCCAGCCATCGCTCCCAGGTGGAGGTAAAGTCAGGTCAACCCGAGCCCGAACTCCAGAAGTCACCAAGTTCCGCCTGACAATGCGCGCTTCTCTCAACAGTTTCTAAGTTAATTGCTTTTGCCCAGATGGTAAGAAAGCAATTCCGGGGGCTGATTAGAACGCTGTTGTGTCAGTAAGGATTAGGAAGGAAAGCTTTTCGGTTGTGCTCCATTTAACGACTTAACTGCCTGGATTGAAAATCAGCCCTAGTTCAAGTGCAGATCCAATCTCATTACAACCCAAATACCAAATTGCCTTGTGTAACATGGGAATTGTCAGGTGTGTGATTTCAGATGGCACTGGGCAGGACAGGATTCCAACGACTGAAAATTAAACAGCTTTGGAAATACCCATTCCAATGGCTAATTTTCTATGGCTTCTATGGAGACATTGAAGAATATTTTAGTTCATCTTGGTGAGACAGGGGGGCAGAGATCAAGTAAGCAAAGCTACTTTTGAGTGCATCTTTTAAATGTCTGTTTCTAATGTGTCACGGTGAGTTGAATTTAATTTTTTAACCCTGGGGCAGTGAGTGGTTTCTCTATTTGGCTTCACATTTGAATCACCTAGGGTGCTTGTCAAAAATACAGATACCTCCAATATATATTGTTAAATGGAAAAAGAGCAAACAAGGTTAGAACAGTTCTTTAAATACACAAAGGTGTCTTTAAAGCAACAGATAATATACATGCTTGCTTAAGTAAATAATTATCTGGAAGATACAAGAAGTTAGTAACAAAGGTGGCTTATGTAAGGGGGAACTTGATGCCTCCAGGAGTGGAAGAGAGGCTTCCTTTTACTAAAACTTTTTTGTACCTTTTGAATTACTTTCTACGTGCATATATTATCTATTAAAAATAAGCAAAGTTTTAAATATATGGATTGGAGGGCCTCCCTTCACAAGTACTAAATCAGGATCTCCTGGAGTATGATCCAAAAACCTGTATTTTTAATAAGATCCTCAGATAATTCTTGTGATGCCAGTCCATTATTTGGGCCTAGATCACTGATTACTAAAATGAGTAAGGCAAATCTAAAATGAAAACTTACAAAGTCATTGTTCAAATACTAATAGATTACATCATTCAAGTTGTGACTAAACTTGAAATGAAACCATTTGGTTAGCCTGATCATAGTGAGGAGTCACTTGGTATTTCCTAGACCCATAAGGAAGTAAAAACCTTTCTTTTACACTGGGTTTTCTTTGTTGTTGTTCTATTACCTACTAGTTACTGCTTTTAGCTGAAAGAAGCCTTAGGGATCATTACTTCATTGATTCAACAGATATTTACTGAATGCCTACTATGTGCTAGTCAATGTGCTACAGTTATCTGAGGATGCTATAATGAACAAAGATGTGTTCTTTGCCATCTAATGGGTGAGACATTAAAAACAAATAACTAATATAATTACAAATTGTGACAAATGCTGGGCTGTGAAGGAAGCAAACTGGGTGCTGAGATAGAAAATAACAAGAGAGACCTACATTAGATAAGGGTATCAGGGATAGTGACTTAAGCTGGAAATTTAAGGATGAGGAAGAAGTAGCCACAAGGAGAGTTCCAGGCAAAGGGATTGACCTGCAAAGGCCCAGAGGCAGGAGAGATCCTGACCCAGTCCTAGAATGGTAGGGAGGTCTCTGTGGAGTATAGTGGGTGAAGGAGAAAGTACCATAACTGGAGGTAGAGCCATAGGCTGCAGACTGCCCTCCACCCCCCTCCCCCCTACACACACTCTTTTCAATAGATAGGAATTCCTAGAAGGCCTCATCCAAAAATGTGAACTTCACCAATTTGGCACATCTGATTGCAATGGTATTTCTGAGGACATCACCTTGCTCGCAAATATAATTTTCTCTTCTCTGTCCCTTTTACCCCATGTTGCTTTTATGCCTTTTGCAAAAGTAATGTCTTTTTTACCTTGAAGAAAAGATTATCAAAGCTAAAAGTCATTACTTTCTGGAGTTGAAGACTTACGAAAAATGGGCATTATCTTACTGGTTCATCCCATTTAGATACCACTAACCTTCGAGCTGGATATGTCCCATTTTATTAGTAGCCATTTATTGATCTCCTATTCCTAAATGTATTCGAACCTTTAAAAAATCAATTTGTTTCCTGATTCTTTCAATGATTCTAGAAATATATTAATAGCTAGCATTTATTGAGAGCTTACCATGCACCTGGCCCTTTTTTTCTGAGTGCTTTTCATGTGTTATAATTCTCACCACAACTCTGAGATAGATCCTGTTATTACCTCCATTTTTAAATTGAGGAAGCTAAGACATTGGGAGTTAAGAAATTTGCTCCAGATCACACAGCTGGTAAATGACAGGGCCAGGTTATGAACACAGGCAGTCTGACTTCATCCTGTCAGTCAGTTTGCTCTACAACTTCTGTTGTGTAATATGTTCCCTTTTAATTGATGTAAAGTAAGTACCTTATTCAAGTTTGTAAAGGCAGTCTTGGCCCACTGTTTCAAGTTTGTGTGAGAAAAAAGTCTAGATTCAAAGGGTATGTGCCATTCATGATCTTAGAGATTTATGATCATCCCTTTAGCCTTCATTTTCCCAAACTAAAGAAATCTCATCTTTTTAGTGTGACCCCATCAGCAGTGCCCCTCATTCTTAAGTTATGTTGGTTCCCTATTATAAGACCTCATCTTGCTCTAATACAGTTCACAGTTGGACTAAATAAAGCCCAACATAATTCCCCTCTCTTTCTTGAAACCATGTACACTCCACAATGTTACCCTGTCCAGTTTTCAGTCTCCTAGAATTTAGCATCCCATGAAGGTATTCCTTATTCCACAATCCTACACTTGCCTTGAAAATGGTCCCCAAATTCTCTTTAGCTTTCTACTTCTGATTGGGCAGCCTAGTTATACTCCACCACCACCACCACCATTTGCCTGAGATAATTAGCCATTACAGCTGTCCTTCCATTCTTCCCCTTAATAATTTTGGGCTGCTTTTTAAGCTTCTTGACCTCTTTTTGTGCTAAGGTACCTGGAAATAAATTCAGGCCCCCCCCCCCTTTTTAAATTGTCGTAAGAGTACTTCATATTTGTTGACTGCTTTCTGGTTGAAGTTTCACGTGCAAACATGTATTCCAAAATCGCATACTTTGGGATATAGAATATATGTTCCTTGGCAGAATGCAATCTAATAGATATCTGAGGTTTTACCCTGTGTTGAGTTCCTTGCTTAATTCTGTAGTGCAAGTAGTAGGGAAATAAAAGACATGGCCTCTCCCGTCAGGAGTTTATTTACTTAAAAATAATGTATGTACATTTACAATTCTAGATAACTGTATAAAAGAGATTATAGTTAGATGCCAAAATGAATAAGTGATGTAGTGACTGTTTTAGGTCTCGAAAGACAGGAGAGGCCTTGGTGGGCTGGACGTGTCAGAAAAGGCTTCAGCAAGAACCTTGGGGGCAGTGATAATGTCTCACCCTCCGCATGTCCCAGTGGCAAATGCAGAGCAGCTGCTCAGTAAATACTAATTACAGTGATGATTGAGACTTAAATTCAACCTTAAATATTGAGTAGAATTTTTTCAAATCTGAAGTGTTTTTTTTTTTAATGTTTTAATGCCATCTATTGTGCTTTGTTTTAGACTTTTATTGTCCATTGTGTGAATTGTTTTACATCCAATGAGTTATTTTAGTAATCATGCAGTTTCTTTATGGTATAATGAAAACTTAGGTGACTTTCAAAACCCTTTGAAACGCTCCTGCGTTTCTCCCCAACCTCACTTGTCTCTACCTCATACCTGACACACTTGGCACCAGCCTTTCTCAGTCAGGTTCTACAAAGAATCAAGCCCTGTGGAAATGGATGCAGTGATGGTTTTCTCAATTTTGCCTGTGGTGGTATAGCTAGTACCACTCTGATGCAAAGTAGAGAAGCAAATTCATTATCTACAATGGATACCCTAAGGCATTAGGACTCAATTCTCTGGCGGAACCAAGTGGAGAAGGGCTGCTCTGCATGCTAAGGGGACAAACAGTCCATTCTCTTTTTTACCTCTAAGCTTTTGCTGGTTGTGCCCCCTGCCAGGAATACTCTCCCCCCATCCCTTGGCCGGGCTAACTTCTGCTCATCCTGAAGGTTTCAACTAAAATATGTCATGTCCTCCATTTTCCCTGACTCCCATCCCCCACCCCAAATCTTGGTTATGTGTTGAAAACATCCTGTACTCTCCTTTAATAGCATTCATCATTCTATTTTATAATTGCTTGTTTTCTCATGTGTTCACACACCCTACACACACACCACACACACACACACACACACACACACACACACACACACAAAACAGCTGGATTGAGAGCTCCATGAAGGCAAGAACTCTTGATTTTATCCCCAAAGTCTGGCATAGTGCTTGTTATTCAGTAAATACTAGCTGAATGAATGGTTGCACGCTGCAAACCTACCTCAAACTACCTCTACGAGACCTGACAAATATTTTTATGCAAAGAAAGAATCCTGTATTGGCTCCTAGGAATCCTGGTACTAGAGTATTAAGTAGCTTTATTTTTTTTTTTTTT
>JAQZBX010090747.1:0-12479 GCA_029593785.1 Cabassous unicinctus
GCCGCATCAGCCCATGGCGCCACGCGAGCCAGCCTGCCCTCACAAGGAGGCGCCGGGAAGCGAACCCAGGCCTCCCATATGGTAAACGGGGGCTCTATCCACTGAGCCACACCCGCTTCCCTCTTTCATTTTCTTGTTTCAACTTTTAAACAGAAAATTTTGTTTACCCCAGGTTCCTTCCTAAGAGCTTAGAGTGCAGCGATGACAGAATTCTTGCTCTATGTAGGTTACCAGGAATATGGATGAATAAACTGGCAATTACCAAACAATGTTACTGGGAGATAATGAGGAGGTACAGGATGCTATTGAGGCTCCCTCATAGGAAAGAGCCTAATCTAAAGTGCCTTTCTTGGAGGGATGGGGGCAGTGGCCACAGGGAGGGATTCTCAGAGGAAGTGATGTCTATGAAGAGACTTGAATAATAAATTAGCCAGGTCAAAGGTTGGGGGAGGCTAGAGGTGGAGGGTTTTCTGGCAAAGGAAATTATATGAGTGGAGGTGCCAAGTCAAGAGAGAACATTGTTCTATTGACGAGTTGGAGGCAGTTCAGTCTTTCTGGAGCAGTCTGTAAGAAGGGTGTGTCAAGAGATGAGTCTGGAGAGGGTAACATAATTGGAATTAAGCCATTTTTCAGTTTGGAATTTACCCAAGGTGGGGCAGGGGGCCTTTGAAGGGTCTGAGGTAGTGGCATGACGTAACAAAGATCACTCTGGCTTCAGGGTAATGAGTGCGCTGTAAAGAAGCAAGACTGAAGGCAGGGGGACCAGTTAGGGGTCATTGCAAAAATTCAGGTAAGAAATAATCCTGGCTTCTATCTAGGGTAGGGGCCATGGCAATGAAGAGAAGTTGGATGTGTTTAAAGAGATTTTAAGAGGTAGATGCTACAGGAGTTGGTGATAAAGTTGGCTTGGAGCAAAGGAAAGAATCCAGAACTATCTCTGCTCTGTCATCCATGGAAGTAGAGCCAGGTCAGCCATATACTTGGCCACTATTTCGCAGATTATTACACTGACCCTGACTGAATGGAACTGGAGACAGGTACATTTTGGTGGAGGGTAGCAGGTAGGTAGAGGCACAGGAAAGATTTAGGTCTTTAGAGATATTATTTGGATTGAGAGTCAGAGTATCACTGAAGTTTGACAGTTTTTTGTCCCTAACTAGATTTTTAAGCATGTTGAGGTCAGCATGCGTGTCTTGTTTTTCTTTTGTTTTTGCCACATATCTTAGAAGAGCACATAGAAATCACTCACTAAATAAGGAATCATAATTGCAGTGATACCGGTCAGGGTCCTGGCAGGACACAGATGTCTCATTTGAAGGGTGAATTGAAAAGTATTTAATGAAGGGGCTATTTTCGGATGGGTGGGCTGAGTTAGGGAATAGGGAACCATAAGGGTTGATGAAGCACCCAGGGCTTAGCAGGAGCAGGAAGTTCCTACCATCCCAGGTCTGAGGAGCCAAAGGGAATGAGTGACTGCAACTTGGCAAGGACTGTAGTCCTGGGAGGGAACAGCGGCCCAGGTTGGGAGGGGTCAGTACCTCAACCTTTCACTTCTGCTCTGGAACCTCCTGTTGATGCTTCCAATGGCTACACCCAACTGGAAGGCAGAAGAAGGTAGGTTGATGGAAGCTGTTTAATCCATAGAGGTCAACATCTTGGGGCACAGAGCAGGACAAAGAAAGGTATATAGAATGAATCTGAAGCAAAAAAAAATAGAAAAAAAATCACAAAAGCATATTTACATTCTGCCTGTTTGAAAATAGGTCTTATATGTCTAATATTAGTAAGGGCTACTTATAAGAAAATGTGCTTAACCCCAACACTTCATTTCCTCATCTTCTTGAATAAAAACTTGGATAGCCCCAGAACAATATTTATAGATTCCTGTTATCCACCTAGAGTTTTGACAAAGATTTCTTTTAGCCACTGTGATTTGAGCCGGAGCTAGAAGAGACAATTGTGTGCAGCCAGAGAAAGAGTATTTCACTCAAGATGAAAGTTGCAGCAGGCCAGTAGAACAGGGAGTGGACAGGGCAGCTGACCTATAAATGCACTTGGTGATAGATATTTTTCTTTCCTTGGAAAGTGGCAGAGGTCTAGAGTGAGTGGAGCATCTTCTTCCATTATGACAAAGCTACGGGTTGTAGAGGTACAGGTAAGGGTGCTGCTGTTATGATACCAAGCAGGTTTGACAGTGACATATCCATTAAAAAGGCAGCAGAGAAACAGATGGAGACATGATGAGAGGAAGGGGTACATTTGAGCAGTAACTGTTGATCAGTGGGAATCAAACTTGTATGCTGCAAAAATCCTCTTAACATTTATTTGCTTCCACCTAAAATGCCAAATCATTTACCCTTTATGTAAACACTTTCACTTATAACATGGTACTTTCTTTCCTATAATTTGAAGCCCTCTCCCTACCTCTGTTATGAAACAGGCAGCAAAGGCCACGTAGTGCAATTTGTTTTTGCTTCCTGTATTAGAAAACATTCAGACAATTGGAAAATGTTTCCTCATGTTACCTGGAAATGAAACACTAGATCCAGTAGTTAGAATTCTGGGATCTATTTCCTCAAACTCTCTCGCAATATTTTTTTTATATAGAATGCATTGTGCAGTCTTGAAAAGGTGATTGACTTTCAGGCCAGACCAGACTGGGTTTCATACTGGGCTTTTCCATTTATTATCTGGCTGGCTTTGGGCAATATACTTAACTTCTTGGAATCTTTATATGTTTTATGTATGAAATGAAGGTGATAATATCTCTAGGTGTGTGCAGGTTTGAGAATTAAATAAGTAGACATTTGTCTAATGCCTGGAACATAGTAGGCTTTTAGTAAATCTAATCTCATCCTATTTCCCTTTTCTTTTAAAAATATCCAGCCCAACTAAGATTATCAATGGATTTGTTTAGTGTCATGAAGATGTGTTGAGAATTTTTAAAATAGTTTTATTTAGGTCTTGGAGAACTCTGGGTAAACTATTGCATTGAGAAGAGTAAAACAGCTGTTTGGATAGATGAAAATCACATCAGGACTTTATATACTCCTGCCTGACTGCTTCTGCAGTAGCTGACAATTGGAAGAACTGGGTCTATTTGTAAATAGCGTCTTTAGATAAATTTCTCCAGGAAACACGGAAACAGAACTTGAATCACTAAAAAGGGGTAGAAAACTACTAAAGCCTTGTACGGTTTTGTAGAAATACTCCAATAAGTCTTGGCAACAGAATTCTCTATCCTGCTGTCAGATGTGTAGAGAGGGAGAGTGACAGCTTAAGCAGAGTGCATGAGTCCGAGTAGAAATTAGAAACAAAGGATTTCTGCTGATATTATAGTAACCCCAAGATCCTATTGACTTCAGTTTGCGTGAGGTTCTCACGCATCACAAATCCATTATCTGTGCACAAAGTTGTGATATTGCTGTTCATGTGCAACCATCATTCTGAGAAGTTGAATTGTGTAGCATCTATCCTCGCAGTACAGTAAGTAAGATACTAGAAGGAAAGGGCAATGAGGTTGGTTGCATGGAGTTTAGTCATTTTTTTCTAGTTCTGGAGATATTTCTTGGTGTATCATCTACCTTTTCTTCCTGAATCCTTCGAAAGGTAATAAGCACACCATTCTAAGATAGATTATTATAGCTTATTGTGTCTGTTGAAGAATTTACTGGTACATGCCATCGTCAAGCTGAACAAGCTAACCAAAATGCCATTGAAAAGCAGTGTTCCTAGCAACTAAGAACTAATGAGTCACTGCCCACTCATGTTGTAGTGGAAAGAGCTTGTGGCTTTGGAAACAAGAGGACCTAGGTTTGACTACTAGCTGTCTGTGATCTTGGGCACCTTATTTTACTTTTCTAAGCCCCAGTTAGTATATCTATGAAATGGGTAAATAAGAACCAGAATTGTTACAGAGATTAAATGCCTCTCAAAGTGAGGTATGCATAAACTCTTGGATAAGATGATTTTTAGCAGGGAATATATAAAGCTTGCATGAATAGGCACACCTTCCAGACACATGAGTTTTACTCCAAATTTGGGGAGAATAGAATTTATTATAGAGTTCACTCAGATGAATTTTTAAGGTTGTAATTATTTCTGATCAAATCTAGACTCCCCAAAGATACAAGTTCACTGACTTTAACCATTAAAGTCCTCAGATAGAGGTTGTTAGAAACATTTATGCATATAAAAGCTTTTAGTAAATGTTATCAGTCTGGTTACAGTGAAGGAAATAGAAACCATCCTAAGTAACTTAGCAGAAAGGGATTTAATATAAGGAATTAGTTACTTACAAGACAATTGGAAGGGCTCAGGGAAAGGGCTTTAGACTGGGTCTCCAATGATGACTCCCAAAACTCTACAAAATGGATATAATCAGGGAAGTAGAGAACCAGGAGTTGCCATTGGAACTATTGAAACTATACAACACTGGACTAATAATCTAGGAATTAGGAAACTGGGATGAGGAAGCCGGCACCTTGCAACTACCTCTTGACCCCCAGGAAGCTGGTGGTTGGACATTAGAGCTGAGTCCAGCTGTCACTCTCTCTCCTTTTCAACACACTCACAGCCTTGTTCTCCATCAGTAGAAGCCAAAAACCTCCGGAGCATGGCCTCCTCTTCTCTTCCACCTTCCAAAGTCATGGGAATATTATGTATATCATAATATATATATATTATGTATATCATAATAGAACCTAAAATGTCTCCACCACCCTAGCTGTAAGGAAATATGGAAACTTGGATTATTTAGAATGTATCCTCTATGATACAGTAAGGTACATCATAAGGAAGAGGATGCAGTGAGGCTGGTTGAGTAAGCCAATTCACAATAACCATCACATAAAGTGTTGGCTACATGTTAGGAACTCAAGAAATGCTAATTCTCTTCTAAATACTCAAAATAAGAGCCTAAAGGAAACTCTGTTTTGGTTATGGTTTGAGGAATTGTGGCAAAGATAGCATATCCTCTACTGGATCAGTTTTGTAGAAGTTCTGAAAGTAGGCTATTATACTGGAGACAGTGCTCACCAAATATTCTATTTTGCCCTGAATTTCGAGGCTCTCTTACAGTTATGTTGGGCCTTGTGATGAATTCTGGGTAACGAAATATGAGCAGAAGTTATGTGTGCACTTCTGGGCTGAAGCAGCCATGAGCACATGTGTTCCTGGAGGTGCAACTACGAAAGGATGGATTTTTTTAAAGCTTGGCTTCCCAAGTGACTTAATGGAGCAGATCACTACCCCATCCACCCACAACCTTTTTGCACAGACAGCATGCTATTTTCATCAACTTTGGTTATGTTAGGTGACTGAGTTTTCTAGATAATTTGATAGCACAGCATTAACCTATCCTGTCCTAATACAGTCATCATGTAATTATACCTGTAAACGTTCAGTCAAGATGATTAATATTTACTGGGAGACACTAGTAATTTTCAGGAAACTAGGAGGCTTTGTTAAATGAGATTTTTTTCTCTCTCTTCCCACCTTCTATAGTTTCTCTCCTAGCGCCCAAAGAACAACCATATTGTTTCCTTTTTTCCAAAAGGGACTCCAGGGACAATGAAGTCATCCAAGTGAATGATTTGAAAGCTGAAGGACCATTGGGCCTTTTCACACTTGGCACATATAAAAAGCAACCCTTGTTACTGCAATTATAGCTGTTGATTTTATAGGCTTTACTATTTGTGGCAAAGCTAGATGTAACAAATTCTGCCTCAGCTAAAATTGCAGAATTTGTGTGTGAATGTTCATGGCATTTCTTCTGCCTTCTTAGCTTACAATGACTTGCATTTGAAGACAAGATCACCAATAGTTATTGATAAGTGAAGAACAGACTTGAAAATTTTTTTACTCTATTTGTCCACCTACCTTTGCCCCTTTCTTATTTTCATCTGAACTAGCTTCCACTACGGTAATTCTCAAACTTCTTTTTTATGATTTCGTAATTGAAGCACTGTTGTGAAAATCAAATGAGATAATGTGTGTTAAAGTACTTCATAAGTTATAAGAATGTAAGAAGAAAAGCCATATCTCATTGAAGATGTCCACACCTCACCAGCCCTCTTCACTGGGGCCCACAGTTTTATGCTATTCAAAAGCTGTGTGAACGAGGCATTCCCTACTTGGGGCTCCATATATCACCTCTTTTTAGCTGTTACCACCTAGTGGTTTTACATTCGTTTGAGTGTTTATTTGATTAACATCTGTCTCTCTCACTAGCTCCATGAGTACAGCAGCCTTGTTTGCTTTTGCCAGCATTCTATCCCCAGCACCCAGCCCAGTTGGCTCAGGGTAGGTGTTGAAGAAATATTCATTGAGTGACTAGATGCATGGGTGAGCAGACTGGTGAGTGGGTAAGGGAAAGAGATCACAAAGAAGACCTGGGAGATAGAGATGAGCTTCCCAGTTTTCCCACTCAGCATTCCTATAATTGCATGTTACCATTGGCAGGGCCAAAAAAAATATTTAGAATTTCTTCAACTATGATCTTTGTGGTGCCTTGGAAGTTCCCCCAGATACTCCTGGTCCCCAGATGGGAAAATTATTGCAATCATTGCCTCCGTCAGTCTATTACATTGCAAAAACCTTGAGGCACCATTTATGGGAGAAAAAGTTCATCCAACTGTGACCACAGTTTTTTCCCCAAGCGAATCAGAAATGTTACCTCTGTTGGCCTCTTTGTAAGAGCTGGAGAGTTTTAAGACTCTGATGAGCTCCATGTAGCCTCCTTTCTTCCATCTGGCCCTTGTTTGAATTGCAGTTAAAGCTCTTCAGCTTAGAATTGCCTGACCCGAAAAACTGTAAACTCTAACCCAGAAGGGTTGGTGGAGAGGAAGGATTGGCATGGGGATTAGCTTTGGGAAGGGCAGTGTCCCATTCCTTCCTGGAGGCCCTGGAGTCTCTGGGTCTGAGAAGTCAACCAGGTGTACCAGAAGTAGAGGACCCCGGCTGCAGGCACTTCTGGAAATCTGACAGTTTGTGCTGTTCCAGTTTGCCCAGGTGCCCCTGCACTGCCCTACCTAGCCCATGCCAAGAGGATGGCTTACAACCACAGGAAATCAAAATCCAGCCTGGGGAAGTGTTTCAGTCAGGGTCCAACCAGGAAAGCAGACTACTCTGGGCCTTTAAAACAGAAGAGATTAAATGCAGGGATTTGATTATACTGTCGAAGAAAGAGCTGAGAAACCATCAGGGAATAATGAGGGCACCCAGAAGTTAGCAATAGCAATCATAGTTTAGTAGGACAGAATTTAGTGCTACACTAGAGGGACAAAGTAGGAAAGGAGTGTGACCAGCATCAAAGACATAGGGCCACTCTGCAGAAGGTGGAGCCACAGGGGGCTTGTCCAGGAGCTGGAGCCATGGAGAAGACACCTGCTGCTGGAGATGCCACCCTACATGGGCAAGTGGGAGATACCATGTCCCTCATCCCACTTCCCCTTATTGGTGGAAACCAGGTGACACAGGAGCCTGCAGAAGTCATCCCTCCTTTGATACTGACCAGGAAAAGCCAGGGGACATGACAGTAATGGATTTGAGGGCACACACATCTTGGACAGGCCCAGGAGGGCACACACATCTTGATTCATTTCTATTTCTCTAGCATCTAGCACACAATAAGTAACAAATAAGTTTTACACTGATTGGAAGAAATCACTTAACTCTGTGTTACCTGAAGTAAGTCACTTTACCTCTTTAAGTGTATTCTGGGGCATAAAATAGAGATGATGATATGGGACCCCCATTCTTATCCTAACGAATGAAGGATTGTGATCTTTGGCATCTTGCAGGAGCTCTGGGTCATCTCATAGAGTTTCTATTCTAGTTGTAGGATGCTTTCTCATTAATAGCTGAAATCACCATCATCCCCAAGACTAAACCTGGAAGTTACTCTTTTGAATGAGACCTTAATGTTAAATGGCTTTAATATGATTTGTTGATTTCTTTGGTGAAGTGCAGAAACCAGCACATTTTTGATGGATGACTCATCCCAAACAACCTACATGCTGCTCTAGAATATCACTTTTTAAATATTTAATTATTTAATCATTTATTCATTTATTTTTAAATAGGTAATACATGGTTTAAAATTCAAAAGGTACAAAAGAATATACAATGAGAAATAAGTTGCCCTTTAACTCCTTTGTCTAAGCCACCTTGTTCTCTACCCCAGAAGCCACCACTGTTACCAGATTTTTATGTTAAAATGTCAGTTTAAGGGGAGTCGATGTAGCTCAAGTGGTTGAGTGCCTGCTTCCCAAGTACGAGGTCCAGGTTTCCATCCCCAGTACCTCCTAAAAACAAACAAACAAATGAAAAAAGCAACTCTCATTGGGGAGTGGATGTAGTTCAGTGGTTGAGCACCTGCTTCCCATGTACGAGGTCCTGGGTTCAATCCCCAGTACCACCTAAAAAATAAAATAAAATAAAATAAAATAAATTTAAGATAGTAATTATTTCCGTGAAATTTCCAGATGGCTGGTGATAGTGCTTCTCAAATTTCCCCAGAGATAAGACTCATTTGGTTGAAAATTCAGGTTCTTGACCCCACCTAAGACCCAAGGAATTGGGACCTTCTGGAAAGGGGCCTGGAAATCTGCAGTTTTAACAGGTTTTATAGGCAAGTCTAATCATGGGGTATGTGAAATGCTCTTGAAAAAAACAAAAGCAAAAATTCCAGCATACCAAACTTGATCCAGTAGACCTGAAATTGGCTACTGGCTCTGCTTTTTACTACTTAATAACCTTGGACAATTTATCTAGTCCCTCTGGTCCTCAGTCTTCTGTAGAATGATAACAATAACGGTAGCTACACTGTGGGATTGCTATAAATGGGAAGAGTACTATGCACTTGAACACCGAATGTTGCAGAGCTGCCGGGAGGCAGATTTGAGACTCATACCCAGAACTTCTGGGTCTACGTCTGCAGTGTACTTCCCGTTGGAAGTAGACATCACAGAGGGATTATCCCTAGGATTCCTTTAAATGGCCAGGTTCCCCCAGAAAATCTTAAATTTTTCTGTTTATGAAGCTATAATACAGGCACACTTACCAGAAAGTTCTTATAGAGTAATGTGGTACTTGACACTTAAGTGATGTCTTCTGCCAGGAACTGCCTACTTGTCATCCTACCCACCAACCCCTAACAAAATGACCTCACAAACTCCTGGCCATCCTTCAGTGGTCACGTAGATGTCATCTACTCTAGACAGGCTTTTCTGCCTCCCTCACTCAAGACAAAATCATCTTCTGATTCTGAGAACATTTTCTGAGCACTTACTACACTCAGTACAAGGCAGTAAGGGTCAAAAGTGGGTTTGAGCCCATGCTTTTGATGAAAGCCCATGTAGCATAGACTAATCATGCCATGCTCGCTCCCTCTTCACAACCCTTCCAAAGTGACCCTCTAACCACACTGTACGCGGGTTGGGTTGGGGGAGGATGCCTATTTCCTCCACTAAACTATGATTCCTTCAAGAGATCCATCCTCAATCACAACCCCATGTCCCATTCATCTTGTATCCTGAAGGCTAGTGCAATACCTGACTTATAAGAGAACAGGGGTTCTCAGAGAGTGGTGCCTGCACAGCAGCAGCAGCAGCAGTGCCTGGAAATTTTTTAGAAATGCAGATTATCAGGCTCCACCCCTAGATTGCATCAGGAGGTCTGGAGGTGGAGCCCAGTCGCCTGTGTTTTAAGGAGCCCTTCACGTGATTCTGATACACAGTCAAGTCTGAGAACCATGTAGGCATGCTATGCCTTCCTCCTTGCCATCGCAAAGCAGAGCTCCATTCTCGAGCCTCAGTGCTCTCGTAGCAACCCCTGCTTAAACAGCAGCCTGGTGTTCCATTATTGTTTCTTGTTTATGTGTCTCTCTTCCTGAATTGATTTCTTGGTGCAGGGGTTTGGTTTAGTCCATCATTATATATTCAGTAACTTCTCCAGTGTCGGGCACATAGTAGGTGCTCAATAAATGTCTGCTAATAGAATGGATGAATTCATGAGTACAGTGCAGCTAGACCAGTATTTTCTAGAACATGAGCTGTTTTAAGAGCTGAAAGGAACCTTAGGGAGCGTTTTATACTAGTGTAAGCAAAAGCCCAATTGAGAAGCATTCCGAGGACAAAACAGTGACTTTGAAGTACAATAAGACATGACTGATGTCGTGATGTCTTTTAGCTATTTGTTGCTCAAAAGTGTGCTACAGGGACCCTGGCAACATCAGCATCACCTGGGAACTTGTAAGAAATGCAGAATTTCGGCCCCACCCCAGACCTACTGAATCAGAATCTACGTTTTAATGGGATGATTTGTCTTATTGCTGTTTGAGGCATTTTCATTTTGATTCATCAGTGGGTTTGCATCAAACTAATCTCTCATGCTTTAGTTGAATGTCCCCTTTTTGTTGTTTTTAGAGATGAAATTCAATATCGTCATGAATCCACGTGTGAAGAATCTGCTAAGGAGGGATGGTGGTGGTGAAATTAATTATATTCAGTCAGTGCCCTGGCATGAAGCTTTAACAAGTGATCAGAAAGTTTCTTCAGTGCAGATTTCACTTTTAGAGTAATACCCAACCTGGCTCAGACTCAGGCAGAATGTCAGCCGTTCCAACTCTTTAAAGGTCAGCCTGTTGCCTCAAACAGCTTTTCATGAAACGCTCATCTCAAAGTTGGAAGCACTATGTAGATGGTTGTATGTAATCCAACCCCATGATGTCATCAACCTTGTAGCCTTACCCCAGTCTACTTCGTTCCCTCAGGTTCTAGGGTGGAGCCATTTGAAACTTAATTTTCTCCTGTCTAAAGTAGAGCCAGCTTTTCTGTTATGGTTATGGGAGTAGAATAATAGCATGAAACAGAGAAATCAACAGCTAATCGGCATAAACTATTTCCCCCTAGAGTTTCAACTTCTGCCCCCTAAGTCTTTTACCAGGGCTGCTTACAATTAGGAAAATCATGTGGGTTGAGTTTCTTATTTCCTCCAGCTGTCCTTGGTACAAAATTAGTGAAGGTGTTGGCAGGCACCAGAAGAAAAGGAGGAGTATTAGAGGCAAGGATAATATATGAACCCTGTAACTGGGTCCTTCCAAAGTTGTTTGCTGTATCTGGAAACTGATGCCAGGAAGGCAGAGATTTGTTGGGATTGGTTCATCTTTATAGACACAGTACCTGGGACGTAGTAGCTGCCCAAAAAGTGCCTTTGAACTGACTTGAACTGAATAGAATCTGTCACAATATATTCACAATAGCAAAGGCCATGTTGCCTTAGTCCTGAGTAGACTGTCATGCTGAAAAGACTATAACTTATCTTAAGAGACAAGGTACAAGACTTCCATTCTGATCAAGATGGAATAATAGGAATTGGATTTATGCTCCCACCTTAAACAACCAAAAAGTAGGCAAAATACATGAAACAAGGTTTGGGACATTAGGAAATGATCCCTGAGATGGGAAACAACAAAAACAAACAAAAAAAGGGAGCCCCAAAATTGCCCCAGCTTACTGCCTGGAGAGTTTTCAGGGAGGGGGTCCATTGTGGAGACAGAGCCAATGGTCAGGGAAGACCCAAGCTGCTGGGATTCACAAAGCAAAGTACCAAAGAGGAGAGAGCTGCAAAGAGACAGAATTCTAGAGATTTGAAAAGGGTTCCCTTCAAGTATTTAGTTGAGTACTGATCAGCACATGTGTGTGAGGAAACTCCCCAAGGCCAGGGGCCAAAACTCTCCCAAAGGATTAGAGGTAATTGTATACTGGTTAGAGTACACAGAAGGGCCTTGCCTCAGCGGCAGGGAAGAATTGGCTCTAGATGTAACATTCTCTGGCCTTGCCTAACAAATCTTAAAAGCAAGACCTGAAAAAGATAAAACTGTTTCCAAGTAACATAATAGCATCCCTGAAAAAAATGCTAAAGAATATTTGTATAAATATAAAAATAACCAGCACCCAACAAGGTAAGATTCACAATGGCTAGCATCTTATAAAATTGTACAGGCATGCAAAGATGCAGGAAAATATGACCCATCCTGAAGAGGAAAACCAATCAATTGATTGATGCAGAGTTGACACAGATGTTAGAATGCATAAGCATGGACATTAAGTTGTTTTAACTATATTTCGTATGTTCAAATAGTTAAATAGAAACATGGAAGATATTTTTTAAAATATCCAAATCAAATTTCTAAAGATGAAAACTACATGTGTGTAAATGAAAAACACACTGGAGGGGAGTAATTGCAGATAAGACATTACAGAAAAAAAGATTAGGGAACCTGAAGACCTCATGATAGAAAATATCCAAAATGAAACACAGAGAAAAAAGATAATTGAAAAAAAAATAGTGAACAGAGAATCAGTGAGTTGTGATTTAGAGCAGCCCTAACGTACCTGTAGTTGGAGCTCCAAATGGGACAGGGAACAGAAAAACATTTTAAGAAATAATGGTTGAAAATTATCTGAATTTGATTT
>JAQZBX010090748.1:0-12473 GCA_029593785.1 Cabassous unicinctus
GGGGGATGCTCAGGGCACATCGAAGCTTTGCTGTGGTCCAGAGTCCACTCGTCCTCAGGCAGATGGCCCGGCAGTGGAGGCTACCCACGGGCCTCCTCCTACTTCTACTGCTGGCCAGGCCCAGGCTCTTTAGGCAATGGGGCCCCGCTCTGTCCTGGGAAGCAAGGCCCACACAGGCTCCACACTCCCAAGCCCTGAACCTTCCCTGGGCCTGGTGAGCACCCCCAAGGTACAGCTTCCCTCCGTCAGGGTAGTGGGGTTTGCAGCCTGCCTGTCCATGCTTGGAGAAACTTGCTTCCTCTGGACCCAGCTTGCCTGGGTTGGAATCCCAGGTCCATCACTCACCAGCTGTGTGACCTTGGGCAAGTTACCTAATCTCCCTGGGCCTCTATTCCCTCATCTGCAATGGGGATGGTAATTGTATTAGCCAAAGGGGTGCTGATGCAAAATACCAAAACTCTTGGTCTTTATAAAGGGTATTTACTTGGGGTAGAAGCTTACAGTTACCAGGCCATAAAGCTTAAGTTACTTCCCTCACCAAAGTCTGTTGCCATGTGTTGGAGCAAGACAGCTGCCGATGTTTGCCAGGGTTCCTCTCTTCCTGGGGCTCCGTTTCTCTCTGGGTTTAGCATCTCTGTTTGCTCCACAAGGTCAGCTGTAGACTATGAGGCTCTCTAGGCTTTGCCTCTCTCCACAAGACCAGCTGTGAACTGTCAGGCGAACTGCTTGTCTCTGTCCTGGGGCCTTCTCTCCTTCCTCACAACCAAGCTCCCCCGTGTGCTTACTCCCCTGGGCTCCAGCATTAAAACTCAGCTTCAGTACTCCAACATCAAAACTCCGGCTCTGTCCTTTGCCATATCTTTTATCTTTGAGACCCCACCAACCAATGGGCAGGGCTCAATGCCCTACTGACACGGCCCAAAGCCCAATCATAACTTAATCATACCCAGATTAACAGACCAGTTTACAAGCATAGTCCAATATCTATTTTTGGAATTCATAACTATATCAAACTGCCAAACTGCTACAGTAATCATAGGCATTCGAAGGGTGCTTATGAAGATGAAATGAGCTGACATTTCTATAGCACTTAGAAGAGTGCCTTGTTTCTTTTGTCATGTATAGAACGAAATTCTGTCCTGTCCAATAAATATCAGGATCAGGAACAGCTCTGAGGAGGGAGCCACTGTGTCAGGGAAGAGGGGTCTCAGGACCAAGAGACGGGAGGTGACCCAACTCTTAGGCAGGCAACTCACCTGCCTTCTCGGGACTTGAAGCAAGTTTGGCACCATAAGAATTTGCGGCTCCTTCTCTGTGGCCAGGAGCTCCCTGCTGAGACGCCTCTGGCTGGAGCGAGCCTCTTGATCCCCCAGAATTTCCCAGAACTCTTGTCATATGCCTTTGCTTGGGGATGCTGGGAACACAGAGATAGATGCTCTCTCTGTCTCACTTTGTTTTCTTCTTTTTTCTTCTGCATCTCAAAAGAGAAGGAGCAAAATGCCTCTGCTTCAGGCTAGCTTTTCTGTCCGAGCTAAAGCATGTTACCTTTCAATCCTTTGTCAATGGAAAAGAAGCAATCCTTCCATCTGGGTGGCTCACAGTCACGTAGGGCTTGACATCCCATTTGATCCTCGACAAGCTTGTGCAGCTGGCAGAGCTGGGCCTATGCTACAAACGAGGAAACTGAGGCTCAGAGAGCCACAGACACTTGTGCTGGGTCAGAGTCCTTGTTATAAAGAATCACCATCAACTCCACAAGATTGAACGACATGCATGGGGACTCGTCATTTACAAATGACCTTCACATCCAGTCTCACCTGGGAGAATCACAAACTCCTGCAGGTTAAACTAAGGTTGCTATTATTCGTCTCAATTTACAGATGGGAAAACTAAGGCTTGGAGAAGCAGTGGCATTTCCAAGGTTCCATGGCTAATGGATTCAATTCAATTCAACAAATATTTATTGAGCACATACTATGTGTCAGTCCTGTGCTAAGTCTTGGGGAACAAAGGAGAATCAGACACGACTTCCTACCCTCAAGGAGCTTATTTTGGAACAATGTGGTAGGCACCTTCAGTGTGGATGCCCAGCGGTCTATTGAGCAGTCCACAGAGGAGGGGCTTCTAAGGAAGCTTTCTGGAAGGGCTGATGCCTGAGTTGAATCTTGAGGCTGAAAAGGTAAGAAAAGGTGGGACAAACATGAGAGACAAGTATGAGCTAAGCATAGGTTTTGATCCAAGTCATATGAGCAGCGAGCCACAGGTGGTTGGTTTTGAGCTGATGTTTTGATACCAGGTCTCCTGACACTGCGACTGCTTGGTCCACAGGAGCAGGCATGCAATGGCTTCTGGGTCAGATGTTTAGCAGATCCCAGTGCTTGAGAGTATGGTTTGTGAAGTCAGACAACTTGGGTTCAAATCCCACCTCCATTACTTTTAGCTACTTAAACTTGGGTTCATACAAAACTTCCCTGAGCCTCAGTTTTCCTACCTTTAAAAGGGGATAATGATAGTGCCCACTTCATGGTATTGTTGGGGGGATGTATTGGGCAATACAAAAAAGCATCTTAGAACAGTGATTGGCATATAGCAAACCCTCAGTTAACATTAGTTACTATTATTTAGCTAATACTGACAGTTAGAATGCCCCAAACCCAATCCTTGAAGGACTTTTGAGAACTTGAACTGGGAAAGAATGCAATTTCATTGGGCTCAGGGTCCTCATGTTTTCTTTACAGATAAACCAAGAGCAAGGTTGGAAAGTGACCTCAGAAGGCAGTGGTAGGTACATTCTGGGTGTATTCAGGAAGCAGCATGTCTAGAGGTCATTATGGGAAGAGCTAGTATGTGAAAAGGGGCAAAGTTACTCCATTTGACTCTGGTTCCAGAGGGCAGATGATGGGAGAACAAGCCCAATAGTCAGGAGTTTAGCATTAGTCAGAGCAATGAATGAACCTACTCTGCACTGGGTAGCCAGGCCTCTGAAGTCCCAATGAGCCTCTGAGATATCTGGTATGGTAGAACCAGAAGTACACAAGATTGGTGTGGGAGAAGAATGAGAACCAGGAGATAAAGCCAGAAAGGATCATTCAGCTGTCTGCAGTTGGGCCAATAAGTGTGGCGATCTCTATGGTTTAGCCATTGTACATTACAGAAAATGCAAAGAATGGCAGTCCTATCAGTCATTTTCACTTTAGTATAAATTACTAAATTTATACTAATTTACTATACTCATTTAGACACACTGATCACTTTCTCCATAACAGTTGGCTAATGCTTGTAGAGGACAGAGGTACCAAAGGAGGAGAGAGAAGGGCAGGGCTAAATGTCATTAATCGCACAATTTTGTCAAAGAATAGCAACTTGACAGGAGAGAGAAAAACAAGTACTCAACATGAATCAGACACAGCTCCAGCCCTCTCGAGCTCCCGGGAGACAGGCACAGAAGCCATGGCCAGAGCTGGCATGTCCAGTGCCATGATGGACGGATGTGGTCAAGCAGTAGATGACCTTTCCCATCAACTACACTCCAGGCCTTTCTCAGAGCCATCCCCTCCCCAGGCAGAAACAGATTAACATGGCACCCATTTCTCAGAAAACAAGACTGAGGCCCAAAGAGTTGGGGTGACTCCTTTGGAAGGCATCAGAGTCAGGACTAGAACAGCAACTGCCTGCCTCCAGGGCTGGTCTCCTTCCGAATGCAAGCACATTCCTTGGGGCTGGTTCCCGGGACACCCCCAGCCCACTGGCCAGCCCCTCAATGGGTCTGCCTGCCCCCTGGCCCTCACCAGAACAAAGAAGATGGACGATAACTGTCATGGTCTGAGGCTCTGGGCAAGCGGATAATTAGACTCTGAGAGAAGCCATCTGCTTTGGGCCCCTGGGGGGCTCGGGCAGGCCAGGGCAATGCAGCTCCCCCCAGCCGTGCAGGCAGCTCTCACCGCAGAGCCCCTACGTGCAAAGGGTTTACAAACGTCCCTGGCCCCGAGTGGGCCTGGCTACCTCCCCAGCAGTGGGGACACGGGAACACAGAGTGAGGGGCTAGGGACTTGTTTAGGCCTGTATTTCCTTGTCATGTTGCTACTTTTTCAGGTCCACATGGTGGGACTGCAGGGGAGGGGCAGGCAGGGTGGGGAGGGTTGGCGAAGGTGACCAGTGGCCCTGGGCAAACATTAAACTGTAGCGCTGAGGCCTAGGTGAGTGCCACGTGGGCCCTTCCATGCTCCAGGAGGGCAAACTGAGGCCGAGGTCCCACAGTAAGATACCATCTTCAAAGGTATTCTAATTCCTTGCTGGAGGCAGGAGAGGGGGCAGAGAGGCAGACCAAGCAGCCAAGTGCTCAGCTAATAAGGAAAAAGCCACCATGTGTTTTTACCCTGCCACACAAAGAATTTTACCTACATGACCCTGTCTCATCTTGACAGCCTCTATGGCTGGTATTATTATCTCCAGTGTACAGATGAAGCTACTGAGACACGGAGAGCATAAGTAACTTGCCCAGGGCCACACAGCTGTCAAGGTGAGTGAGGCTTTATACTTGGTTCTGTGGGAATTCACAGCCCTGCTCTTACCCACCAGAGAGGCAGTCCGGCAGTGTGGAGCCGGCTACTGGCTGGGTTCAGACCCCAGCTCTGTCACTTACAGGCCTTGTGAACTTGGGTAAATTGCTTTCCTGAGCCCCAGCCATCCCTCTCTTTAAAATAGGGACAATAGTACCTACCACATGGGGTAGTGGAGGCAAAATGAGTTGAAAATTAAATGAGTTGTGTCCTCCAGAAATATTCCTTGCTGGAATTATCTGTTTTAACACAACAGCCAGGGGGATCCTTGGAAGACATAAGTATTATAACATTCCCTCCACCGTTTAAAACACTTCACCGGCTTCCCCTCCACCCAGAATGCAGGCTCAAATCCTTACCATGGCCTCGGACATGGTAAGGTCCACCCACCACTCCCACCTCCTCACTTCACTTCAGCGCTCTAACCCTGGCTGCGCCTCAGATATGCCCGGCAGCCTCCGGCCCCGGGGCCTTTGCACGTGCTCTTCCCGCTGCCTGGATGGCTCTTCACCCAGATGCTTACACGGCCCACTCCAAATGTCTGCTCCAACATCATCTTCTCTGCCAGGCCTCCCCTGACCACCCTCTTCAAAATGGTCACTGCCACCCCTCCCCTATTTAGTTTCTCGGGTAGTTTCCTCAATGAATTACTTATTATTTTTATTGTTGTTTATCACCCCTCTCCCCCTACTGGAAGATAAGCCCATGAAGGTAGGGATGTTTGTCTGTCCTGTTCTCTCCTGTGCCCTCAGCACTAGAACGTGGCCTGTCACAAAGCAGAAGCTCAGGAAATAGGAGGTGACTGCATGAATGCTTGAATAAATGACTTATCGGTCCTCCTCCCATGGCACAAGTGAAAGGGGGGTGTGAAATACCAAGGAGATCCAAGTGCCCGGGGCCTGAGGCACAGCTGGAGGGGGAGAGCTGAGCCAAGAGGTCAGGAAGGACCCGTCAGAGACAAGGTGGAGGGCGCCCTCTTCACAGCCCTTCTCCCAGGGCCTCGTGAACCTCGTGGCCTTGTCTGTCTCCCGCTGGAGTCTCAGGGGGCCTGAAAGAACTGTGGCTCCTAGCTCATCCTGAACCCCACACCCAGCACCCAGCACAATGCTGGCACAGGCTGGTTGGGCACCCAAGAAATGCTTCTTGAAAGAACGCAGGCAGGCGGGGCAGGGGGAAGAAAGGCTGAGAGAGAGAGAGAGGAAGGAAGGAGAGGGAGGGAGAGAGGAAGGAGCATTTATCAAACACATACGAGGCACAAGAAAAAAAAATCAACCCAGACATTTACTCATTTATTGAGCACGCCCCCGTGCCAGGCACTGTCCCAGGTCCCAGGAAACCTCCTCTCTGGGGGAGTGTGTCATGGTCCCTGCACTTGTGGAAATCACAGTCTTGGGGACAAGAGACGATAACTAGCTCTCCGTGCTACATACCACACCCATTTTCCATGTGCGGACACTGAGGCTTAGGGCACATAGGTGTGGCAGCTGCTAGCAGGGGGGCCAGGCCTAGAGCCTGCTGACTCTGCCTGGCTCCAACACCCCACCCCACCCAAATGAGTGTCTCTGGCGTCCGGTGCTCAGAGAGGTAGTCATCAGGCCGGGGCAGCTGGGAAGGCAATTCGGGCAGGAGGAATGGCACAGGCAAGGGTGCAGAGGTAGAGCAGAGGACGTCAGTTCCAGGGCAAGTACAGTGGAGCAGAAGAAGGTGTAGGGAGAAAGGAGGAAACTGACTGCGGGGCCTGCAGGCGAAGCCCAAAGCCATCTGCGTGCTCCTTTAGACACTGGGGAGCCAGCGAAGGTTTGTGAGCAAAGCGGAGCTTGGCAGCTGGTACAGGACTAATAAAAGGCAGAATTCCATGGCAAGGAGGAGGCCCCACCAGAGGCTGTCACAGGGTCCAGGAAAGTGGTAGGAAGAGCCAGGGGTGGAAGAGATAACA
Organism: Cabassous unicinctus; assembly: GCA_029593785.1. NCBI lineage: Eukaryota > Metazoa > Chordata > Mammalia > Cingulata > Chlamyphoridae > Cabassous > Cabassous unicinctus. Next base: position 6,496 of record JAQZBX010090748.1, read on the forward strand.
AGAGGCAGGTGCAGGAGCCTTCAAATAAAAAAAGATTGTCATGAAGCCACGGCTAATGGGACGTGGAGGTGGGGGAGGGTGGGGTGGGGGTGGGGGGGAGGCCCAGGACTTTAAAAAGTGTCCTTGAGACAATGCCTGGGGGCGGGGAAGGAAATCACAAGCTGTTTTACCCCAATCATTGAAACTGACCTGGCCAAAGACGGTTCTAAAGGGGGAAAATGCAGAACAAACATTCATGAAGCTCCCAGGCTATGCCAGGGAGTAAACTTGGCACCTTGGGTATCTCATTGGTTCTCGCCACCATCCTGCGCAGAAAGCATTTTTTTTTTTTAAAACAACCTTATGGAGGAATATTTTACATATCATAGAATTCTCCCACTTCAAATGTACAATGCAATGAATTTCAGTACATTTTCGGAGCCGTGCAAACATCATCATAAATCAGTTTGGGAGCATTTTCATCACCCGCATAAAATCCCTCACATCCGTTTATGTTAATTCGTCTTCCATCCCCACCCCGTGCCCCAGGCAGCCGCTCATTGCTTTCTGTTTAGATAGATTTGCCTTTTCTGGACATTTCGGGTAAATGGAACCACACGATACGTGGCCTCTGGTGTCTGGCTTCTTTCTCACAGCGTGTTTCAGAGGCCCATCCATGTTCTAGTACGTATCGGGAGTGTGTAACTTCTTATTCCTGAATTGTAGTCCGTTGTATGGATGCACCACAGCTGACGGACATTTAGGTTGTTTTCAAACTTTGACAAAATATTTATGAATAACGCTGCCATGAACATCCGTGTGCAAATCTTTGGGTGGATGTGTGTTTTCATTTCTCTTAGAACGGCATCTAGATGTGGAATTGCTGGGTCGTGTGGGGAGTTTCTGTTCAACTTTTTAAGAAATGTGCAGACATTAATATTATCGTTCTTTTTCATAGAACACTGAAGCTCAGATAGTTAAGGTGAATCGTCCAGTCCCGCAGCGACACCAGCTCACAGCCCAGTAGGGGAAGCAGATTAACTACAACAAAACCATGGTCTGTCTTTGTCACAGCCTGTGAGTCCCTTGGTAGGTCTCGCTTTTATTGAAAAGGCTCTCTGGCCTGGACCTAGCGGTGGCTGCGTGCCTGAAATTCCACCATTAGCGCATCTTGCCTTCGCCTTAAGAATTGCTTCTCTTCATTTGAAGGGTGAACTCCCTAGCTGTGGTGAGGTGTTAATTCTCAAACACCTTTCTGTGATTGATCTCCAGCCAAGGAGCCTGGGGCCCAGGACAGGAAGGGAGAGGAGAGGAGGAAGAGGCATAAGGGTGGTGAAGAGGACCTTGTCATTTCTGCATTTGCCCAGGGCTGGTCTGGCCCAGGGTGTGCTCAGCTCCCTGCAATCCACATTCCCTGGTATGTCTCCTGGGCCAGGCACTTGTAGGAAGACAGGGCAAATCAAACCTGATGCCTCTCTTAGGGAACTCAGGCCAGCGGGGCAAGTGGATTCGCCACCAGGGACCAGCCTGCCCCAGCCGCCAGCAGGGAGAGACAGACTCCAGCTAGGGAGATGGGAAGCTCTTCCTGGATGAGGTGGCATTTGAATGGAGCCTTGAAGGATGCTTGGGCTTCTGTTCCTTCGAGGAAGGACTTTCCAAGAAGAGGGCTAAGCATAAGCAAAGGTGTGGTGACGGGGAATTTCCTCAAATGCCTCAGGGGCCGTGTGAATCAGGCCGGTGGGAAAGCACCACCAGCTGGGGCACAGCGTCCTGTCTAAACGGGCAGCCACTCTTCCGTTTGAGGCAATTGTTGCAGTGCAGGAATACAGACCCAGTATTGCCAGATCCTTGGTTTTGCAAAATAAACCAGGAAACCCAATTATTTATGGGAAATATCCAGCTTTTACAATGCTGGGCATGCATTGCAAATTTTTTAAACACATGAATGGACCAGATTTTTGCCCAAGCACCTCCAGTTGGCAAGCTCTGGCCAATTTGCCAAAGACTAGATAAGCCCTGTCTTTCAGCCCTCTCTTGGCCTTTGAAGAGAGGCCACACCCTCCTGCCCCCATGCCTGGTCCTTCCTCCTGCTCAGAAGGGGCTGGCTGGTGACGAGAGCCACTCAGAACACGGAAGCCAGGAGGGGGTGGGAGCTCACGACAGAGGACTAGGTGAGCCGAGTCATCAAACTCCAGCAGCAGCAAGTGCATGGGATTGACAGATTTTAATTACATCTCATTCTAATCCTTAACATTTATCTAAAAAGTGATGGGGGCGGGCGGGAGGGCGGGTCACGGGCGTGCGCAGTCCCAGGATTGCCGTGTGTCTAATGAGAAGTTCTCTCCCTCTTGATCACCTAAAGTCAAATTCATTTACTCTGCTCGAATTGAGGGTTTAATTGGATTCTTGTTTTTCCTCCTCCTGTCTTCTCCCCCTTCTCCTTTGCCTTCCGAGGGGCCTCCCTGCACGCAGGCAGCAGGCCACGGCATCTCATTACGAGAGAGAGTGGCCCTTGAAGGACTCCCGCGGAGCCTGTGCCCACCAGCCCGCGGCACAGCGGCCTTGGCCCGGGTCGGCCACTGTTCTCGAAGCCGTCAGGATTCAGGGCCTTGACCTGATGTTTGATGGGCTCCGAGGGTGGTCCCAGACAAAGGCAGCTTCTTCGGTGAGGCCCGGCTCCCTACCCCGCCACCTACTCCCTAGCCAGGCCAAGAGGCTCCGTGGCCTTTCAATCCATTGTGCGGCTGAGTGGGCTTAATATGGGCTTAATATCCCGGCTCCGGGAGAGAAGTGCTGGAGAACAGCAATTAGAGGCGAAGGCAGCTACATGCGCGGATGTCGTGGAGTCACTAAAACCACTAATTCCTTGGCCAGATAATGAGGTTTCTTCCCCTTTTTTGTCACCTCTCTTTCCCCTTGTCAATTATACCAAATGCTGCAAACTTCTCTCTGGCTGCTGGCTTGCTAACAGGAGGGTGGCGAGGCAGCAGGGAGACGGCTACTTGCTCATGGGAAAAGTTCTCTCTTCCAGGTCAGAGCCACTGCTGGATGCTAAGGAGGGGCAGAGGAGGGCATGGACACACACGAAAAGACCTAGGCTCAAGTCCTGGCCCTGCACTGGCTGGAGACACTGTGAAGCAGAGCAAAACTGGCTCGGAACCCAGCTCATTCACCTACAAGTTCTCCAACCTCGGGACGTGCAACCCAGCCACTCTGGCCCTCAGTTTCCTCCTCTGTGACTCCTATGAAGAGTAAGTGAGCCAAATCAGGTAAAAGACCTGAGGTGGCAGGAACCCACTACCCAGCACCCAGCAAAATGCTGTGTACCTGGCACACAGCAAGTGCTCAATAAATATTAATCCCAGGAACGAATGTAGCTCAAGTTGTTGAGTGCCTGCTTCCCACATTTGAGGTCCTGGGTTCAATAACTGACCCCGGTACCTAAAAAAATTTTTTAAAAAAATTAATCTCTATTATTATCGTGTGGTCTTAAGCAAGTTAACCTCTCTGGGCCTCGGGTTTCCCCATCTGTAAAATGGTGCCAATCACCATCCCCACCTAGCTCTTAGAGCTGTGAGAAGTATATGCATTAATTCACATAAAAGCCTGAGCACAGAGTCTGGCAAGGAGTAAGGGCTCCCTGTATGTCAGCCATTGTTATTTTAGAAACTGTCAGAGCTCGGGCAAGTCAATAAGCTCTGGACCTCAGTTCTCTCAGCTGAAAATATAATTAAAATATAAAAATAATGCCATTTGTCCTGTCTACCTCACAGGGTTGTTATGATCATTTTAAGTGAGATACTGTTTATAAAAACGTTTGACAATCTATAAGTGTTAACTGTTAGCATCACGCTATTGGCAAATAAAGAGAAAGACTCAATCATTTATCCTGCTTTTCCCATACAAACAGTACCGCTGAGTACCCAAATTGTAGATGAGGGGATGGTTCTTTTTTTTTTTAGAATTATTCTAGTTGAATAAATGAGGAAGGGATGAAAGGATTAGAATTTCACAATTTTGCAACCCCTAATGGATTAATGGATCTGGGCATTGAGCATGGGGGTCTGACAACTTCCCCAAATTGGAGACAGCCAGGTATCGGGTACCTCCTGATGGAAGCACACAGTACTGTGAGGTTGTCTTGCTGAAAAAGCCAAATCTGAATCTAGACAAAAATCTAATTGTCCATTTATTGGAAACACAGCAGACAGAGGAATGTGTTAAACAGCACCATGGGGATGCCACTGCCCAACCCACAGGACAAGAAGAAAATTTAAAAAGAGAGAGGGAACTGATAGATTAAAAGAGGCTTCAACATCTCAGCCAATCTCATTTGGATCTTGATTCAATCCAACTATAAAATAAATAAAATTAAGACATTTATGAAGCAAATGCAAATGTGAACCATCACTGGATATTTAATGATATTAAAGATGGGTTGCTCATTTTTAGGGCAATAATAGTATTCCTGCTATGTAGAAAAAAATAGTAGAGAAGCATACTGAGATAAATATGGAGAGGATCTATGTCGTCTGGGATTTGCTTCAAAACAATACGAGAGTTGCAAGTAGGTGTAGAAATGAAACAAGATTGGACACGTGTCCATACTTATTGAAGCTGGGTGATGGCTAGATGAGCCATCATTATAATATTCTCTCTACTTGTGTATATGTGAGACATTTTCCACAACAAAAAGTTAAAGGGAAAATGTACATAGCCAAGAGGACAAGACTGTCCCTGGCATCCTAAGATTGCACATAATGCTTTCCAGGGTTCTTGGTCAATCTTCCTGAGGCTGTTGGAGTTCCTTTTGAGTTCTCCAAAAGGAACTCAAAAGGAGTTCCTTTTGGGTACCCATACTTCTAGTCCCTAGGACAATATAGGAGTGGGTTTTTTTTTTAGTCTTTTGAGGTATAGGGTGGGGGGAGGGAGGGCGGGGATTGAACCCAGGACCTCACGTGTGGGAAGCCAGTGCCCAACCACTGAGCCACATCGGCTTCCCTGAGTTGGTTTTATCATCTGTTTTGCTTGCTGCTTGTTTTTGTTTTTTCAGGAGGCACCGGGAACCGAACTCAGTACCCGCCACGTGGGAGGAAGGCACCCAACTGCTTGAGCCACATCTGCTCCCTTTTTAGTCATTTTAAACTAAAATTAAGGGCTTCTCACTTTCTGTTTCTTTCTCTTTTTTTCTTTTTTCTTTTTTTTTTTTCCAAACAAGAAATTTCCTCACCTCTCAATCTCTGTTTCCCCTGCTGTACATAGCTGCCGAAACTGGCTATTCTTGCAAATTATTTATTTGTTTATTAAGTAGTTTTATTGAGCTCTATTCACATACCATATGTCTTCAGAGGCAAGGCTGGGATATTTCAGGAAGGCGACCTGGAGGAAGAAAGAGAAATACTCCAGACAAAGCAAAGGCTCAGAGAAAGGCAGCCCACAGCTGTTCCGGGGCAGTGAGGAGGGGGTCCTAGCGGAAGGGGGAAGTCTGCAGGGGAGCTGCAGGTGCTAAATTTGGAACCAGATGAGGAGGTTTGATTTCCTTGTGACACTGCATAGCTTCACAGCTCCCCAGTACCCACGGGAGAGAGTGAGTGCTTTTCTGTGATTTTGTGGGGTGATAGTGTTACGTGAGTCAGATTAGCAGAGAAAGAAGTTGGAGGGAAAGTGAGAGAGGCCAGAAAGGGAGAGAAGCAGGGAGAGAGGGAGACCCTTTACATAACGACTGACATGGACCAGTATCTCCCAAGAATGTCCAGAGGAACCTCATTCTTTCAAGATCTCCCATGAAAAGGGTGCCATGGACAAGATATTAGCAAGCACCGAATTGGTGCCTCTTAGAGTCACAGTTCTCATTAACATATAAAGGTCCTGAGAAGTACTACAGCAAATAAACCAGTTTAATTTTTCAGTATTTTTTAAAATTACCTTTATTTGTAAACACTCCATATCCACTAACGTACATTCCCCCTTCACCCCTGCCCTCACCCCCTGGTAACTGC
>JAQZBX010090749.1:0-12472 GCA_029593785.1 Cabassous unicinctus
AGATGAAGCAGCCTCATTGCTCAGGCTGCTTAGCAGACAGGCTTTGGGGAGGGGGGGTGCGGGGGCAAAGAGGAGGGGCCACAGCAGAGCCTGAATAGTAATAAATATCTGCTTAGCACTTTACACTTTACAGTTTATACCCATATACTGGGCTTTCTCTTTTCTTTTTTTATCACCCAGGACCCCAATTGAGCTGTATGACAGCCTGTGGCATTGGGTTGTTATTAGAATTGTCCTTATTTTAAGGCCGTGGATAAGTGTGCAGAGAGGGAAAATGACTTCCTCAAGGTTGGATAGCTTGTGGGAGGCAGGACAGCAACCCCAGTGCTAATAGCAGCCGCCGTTTCCCGAGCTCCTGTTACGTGCCGAGACCATTAACTGCAGGACGAGGTGCTTCCTCCTTACAACAACTCTGTGAGGCAGAATATATTACTCCCACTTTACAGACAAAAGACTGAGCCCAGACAGGTCGAGATACTTTCTCAAGTCACACAGCCAGATCTTTCTCATCCCCAGACCCCTCTCTTTCCACACTGAGCTGGAATTGGGGTCTTCCAGGGAAACACCAACCTTCAGAGGATGGGTCCTCGGCCCCAGATAAAGGCATTCTACCCACACCCCTATCCCCTGGAACCCCAGGATCGGTGTGGGGCTGAGGGCAGAGCTGGCGGTGCTGAGACAGGATTCCAGGCCGCGAGGCTCAGGCAGGCAGATGAGACCAAGACCCCACTCCAGGTTGAGTGCTGGTCCTTGATCGGCCACTCGTTACTGGGGAACCCAGAGAAACCACTTCCTCTCTCCAGGCCCCCATTTCAGAGGCTTCTAGAACTCGGGGAGCAGCCTGGATGGCCTCTGAGACCCCGTCTTTCTGCTCAGGCTGTTCCTGTACTCATGGTGGGGAGGAGGCAGGGGCAGGGAACTCCCTGCTTTGACTATCAGGAGTGGATCCTCCGTGCTCTGCAGACTCACCTCCTTCCTGACCCCAAGGCCCTTCCTTCCATCTCTCCATTCCAACTGGAAAGGAAGTGAACTGGGTAATTATTGAGCACTTGCTATATGCCAGACAGGGACATCACCGTGTTCAATCAGCCACCCCTGTTTGTTGGTATCCTCGTTTCACAGATGAGGAAACTGAGGCTGAGAGAGGTTGAATGAGAAGTCCATGCGTACCAGCTAGGAAGTAGCAAGGCTGGAGTTTGAATCTAGGCGCCATGATCCCCGTTGACATGGGAGAGTCTCATCTCCCCTCTAAAAGTAAGGGCAAAGGCCATTTGTTGAGCTCCTTGTGAGCCCAGCATCACGCCCCAGACATTACATGCACAGTCACTTACAGCAGCCCTGTGGAGTGGGTGCAATTATCCCTACCTGCCACAGCAGGAAACTGAGGCTGAGAGGCACCATCTCCACCATGGTGGAGGTGTCCAGGAGGGTGACAGTCCTTCGTGGTGGGCTTGCATCTCAGATTCTCTTCTTTGCTGTGTGACCTAGGGCAAGTTGCTTAACCTCTCTGGGTGTCTGTATCCTCATCTGTAGAATGGGGTCAATACCGTAGGGCTGCTGTGAGGACTAAATGTGAGCATGTGCGTCAATCCCTTGGCGCAGTGCCTGGCTCCCAGCAAGCGCACACGCGGTCTCAACTGGCGTTATCTTTATGTGCTAGGCTCTGTGCTAGGGGCGTTTCATATATTACTTCATTACATCTCTTCTCTCTACTATGTAATTCCCAATGTGTACAACAGAATCTATATTCCACTTTCAGCTACACACCTACCTACCATCCATCTCTATCTGCTATGAAACATCACTGTGCAACAAAAACCAGGGAAGCAGTTTGAAATGAAAAATGCTGCAGAGAACCCATAAGCCCCCTGGGTTCCCTCACTAACTGCAGCCCCCAGAGCTCCACAGAGGATACCACCACTGGCCTGCATTCTGTGTTTATCACTTCCATACTTTTGGAAGAAAATATAGATTATTATTTTATCACTTTGGGGTAAAAAAAGGAAGTATTTACCAAAGTACAAAATGTACCAAGCATAAAGGAAATGATGGATGAATTTGACTCAGTTAAAATGAAAAGTTTCTGTCCATCCAATATCACTATAAATATACAAACTGGAAAGATAAGTTTCAATTTGAGAGAAGATATTGCAACACAGAAGCAATAAATGATTCTCTCCTAGATAGATGGACTTCTTAAAAATACTAAGAAACCAATAAAACCCAATAGAAATGTAAGTAAAAGACACTAATAGCATTTCAAGAAGAAGAAAACTGAATGGCTAATGTTGATTTGAAAATATGTGCAACCTCATTTGTAATCAGAGAAATGCAAATTATAGAGCACTGAGATTTCCCATTGACAGCATTTACACCCACTAGTCTGGCAAAAAAACAATGTTATGATCTGGGAGGGGGACAACGGAGACTCACTCACATCACTGCTGGGAGTGGAAATAATAGTCTTTTGGAAAATCAATTTGGTCCTGTCTTGTAAAGCTGAACATGCACATGCCTTAAAATTCAGCAGTTCTACTTCGAGGATATACACCAGAGAATTTCCTGTACATGTGCAGCAGGAGGCTTGTACAAGAATGTTCACAGCAGCTGGTTTTGTAATAACAAAGAACTAGAAAAGAGTCCAATCAATATTTTTGAGTGCGTGAATCTCTCAAGTTCCTTCCAACTCCAAGAAGGAAGCATCTGAAACCCCAAACCAGGCAGTGGCAGGCACAGAATCTGCTCCCCCTCCCAAATGGTCTCCAAAACGTAAGACTGGGTGGCCGACAGGGTCCTCTGCAGACTTGACCACCCAAAATTGACCTCACCCAACCGCCCACTGGCAAGTTCAGTGCAGACTGCGAATCAGGGCCTCCTGGCTCCTGGGCCAACAGCATCCATGGAGCTGGGATCGGGTTCTGAAGGGACCCCAGGGCTGACAGGGCTGCCCCAGCAGCTTCTCCACATGGCGGGCCCATTCCCTTCCAGGGCCCGGAAGCCCGAGCTTAGAGACTCTCAAGGCTGGAAGTGTCCGTAGAGAGCCTCCTTTCGTCCAGCGTGCAGATGGCACAGCGAGCTGGCAGGGATTACGTGCCTTAGCTGGTGCCCACGGGCCAAGAGGGCTCAGTTTACACATGCAGCCGAGCCGGGTTCAGGGCAGACAAACCCCTGCTGGGGAAGAGAGTCCAGCTGCCTGAGCGTGGCCCATTCCCAAGCCCAGGCTTCCTCGTGGTGGGATGGCAGGGAGTGGAAGAGGAGTGGGCTGGGTGTGAGGGGCCAGAGTCACCCTTGGGTTTGCCAAAAACTTGCTGCATGACCTTGGGTGGGATACTTCCTGCTTCTGGGCCTTGGTTTCCTCATATGAAAATGGTTTGGTGAGGCTTTTCTGGCTCTTATTATGCAATGTTCACACACGGGCTGACTCTGTGCCTCAGTTTCTCCACTGGCAGGAGAACTAAACCTCTCAAGAGGCTACATCATGTAACCTGAATTAAGAGTTTATTTGACAGTTCTAAACCCACTGGGCCAGGCCACAGGTTGGTCCCCCTCCCCCATCCAGTTGGCTCTAAGCCTCACCTGAGGCTCACAAACATTTGCCACCAACACTGGCCTGGCAAGAGTGCGGCACGTTCAGCTCTGTCCCTGTGTAGAAAACCACGGAGTTCACGGCTTATCCTGGCAGTGCTGGGCTGAGTTCTGGGCCAGTGTCCTGGATGGGGCAGGGATACTCTTCTCCCCACTGGAGGAACAATGGAAGTCATGACCTCTGCCAAGACCCTCCATGGCTCAGGAAAACTGAACAGTGATAGGAAGAAGGCAAGGGCCACCTGCTCTTCCTGCTGGGATGCACCTTTCCCCTGTCCTAAGATACCAGGGTCTCTTTCCTCCATAGGTGGACTGACGTCTCCTGAGAGGCAGGGAGGGCAGCTGACACTGGAGTTGACTCTCCCCAAAAGCCTAAGGAGAGCCCTGTCCAAGGAGCATGCCAGAATCATTGGCTGGTAGGGAATGGTGGTGTCAGTGGAAAGAGCCGGAAGGTCTTGCAGATGACAGGTTTTGCAGGAAGAGCCAGAGCCTTGGATAATAGAACTTGGGTAGGAAAGAAAATCCTTACAGGCTAAAGCCATGGAGTGAGACTCACATGATGGAATTTGGTATGTAAATGTGAATTTAGCATGCAGGGCAAAGATCTGAGCTGAGGCAGAGTAAAAATAAATCAAAGGCTCAGGTACAGAGGAGGGAGACAGGCTTTGACATGGGAGCTGACAGGGAGCTCAGCATGAACTCACAAGGGGACACGACTCTCATGTCACCAGTTTCTCCACACCCCAGTCCAGTCCATTCCTAACAGTATTTCTGTGAGATGGAGGGTCCCAAAACCTGGTTAGTTTGATGATGATGATGATGATGATGATGATGGAAAGAGCTAATGTTCCTGAATGCTTCATCTGCACTAGGTACTCACATGATCTCTAGCCTCACAACAAGCTTGCAAGGTTGGGATTATCAGCACCATTTTACAGAGGAGGAAACTGAGGTTCATAAAGCTAAATAATACAGAACTAGTAAGCGGCAGAGCTGAGGAGGTTGTGAGGTGGTCAATGAGGAGGTAGTGAAGAAATCAGGTGCTTATCCTGAAAAGAAGAGGTTAAAGTGAACATGAAAGCTTCCCTCAGACACTGGAAGGGTGGTCACGTGGACCAGAGGTTAGCCCCTTTTTGCCTGGCCCAGAAGGTCATACCAGGTCCACGGGTGAGGCCACAGGAAAACTGATACCACTTCCGTAAGATAAAAAATTTCAGGATGGCACACGCTTCCTGGAAAAAAGTGACCTCATCACCACTGAAGTTGCAGAAGCAGAGGTCAACGCTCTGAGCTATGAGGAGTAGTGGACAGAGTACAGCCTTACTGATTAGATAAACGGGGGTCCACATCCTCCGTCCTAAGCTTATGATCTGTGCTGCCTTGGGCCACCTCACCTTTCTAATCCTCAGTTCCCTCATCTGTAAATTCAGATCAATACCAAACTCATTGACTTTAATGTAATCAAGTAGGTAAAATACCCAGCACTGTTCCTGGCACAAAGTAGTTGCTCAATAAATATCGGTCATGATGCTAATAATGATGATGATGATGACAATGGTGGTGATGGTGGTGAGAAAGATGTTATCCATAATGATGTTATTTGTGTGGGCTGATGGTGGTTGTTGAAGAAGGAATTCAAGCATCAAGGATAGGGATGGACTAGAAGACTACTAAATTATCTTCCAATTCTAAATTTGATGGGAAAATGCTCGACAAGCAGCCTGTAATTTTCAGCCTGAGGTTTCTCTGTTGACACCTCCCTCCACTGACTCCCTCCCCAGGGGTTCATTAGCCCAGAAGGAGCAGTGGAAGCAGGCTTAGCCTCTGCACAGGTAAGTCCTAACCCAACTTGTGCTCCATTCCGTGCTTCCCAAGCTCTGGGCAGCTGTAGGAGACAGAGAAGAGGCTGAAGGTAAGCAAGGGGTGGGGGTGGGAGACATTTCCTCCTCTCCAGTTACTCTTCCCAACCTGCGTGGGTTACTGGTCGAGATACTTGCAGTTGTGAAGAGCCTTAGATCCTCTGGTCCAAACACCCCCTCCCACTCCCATTCGCAGATGAGAAACAGCCCAGAAAAGGACACTGGTTTTCTTGAGGTCACAGATAAAGATCAGGTCTCCTGATTCCCAGTCTAACCCACTGTATTGACCCTGCATTCTCCTGAGTAATCAGAGCACTCAGCAGCAACCCTCTTGGCCCCACTGTCCTGACAATAAAACCCCTTCCTACCATGGGAAGCTGATCCTTACTTACAGGTACACAGTCCAGTAACCCAAACCAGCTCGTTTCCAGTGTACTATCCTGTATTATTTCTATTTACAGACTTCACTGCCCATTTCATCTTGACCCTGGCTCCAAGAGAAGTTGCTGTTTTCTGCCAATTTCATTGAGATTTCTGTGGATTAGCTAGAGTTTTGCCTTACCTCAGCCATGCTTGACTGTTGTCAAGTGTATCTTTTGGGAAATGCATTTGTCTGCTAGAAACAGAGATATGAAGAAGAGTGGCTTAAACACACTGAATAGAAATCTGTATATATTCAGTCATTAAGGGAATTCTGGACATAGGAAGTCCAGGTATACTATGTTTAGCTCCACACATATTTTGTCACTGTCCCAGGCTCCCTCTTTGTTTTGGTTTTACCATCCATAGCACATTACCTCATTCTAAGGATTGCCCATTGGTCATATGATGGCTGCTTGAGCTCCGGAATTCATTGCAGCATTCCAGACAGGAAGACAAGAGAAGGGGGAGGTCAAAGAGGTAAAGAGTTTCCTCCCACATGGAAGCCATACTCAACACTTCTGCTCGCATTCCTTTGGTTGTCCCAGTCTAAAAGGGTGGGCACCTGGCCACCCCCAAAGCACTGGCATTCCGCTCCCAAGATGAATTCGAAGTGGCACCTGGCATTCTGTGCCCCAACCACCAACAAGGAGAACTAAATAAAAACCAAGAGAGCCTGAGATTAGAGCTCTGAACTCAGAGCTTAATCCCCAAAATCTCCTTATGGGAAAGGAAGTGCAGAGATCCTTTCATACCTACCTCCATTAAAAAATAATAATAATATCTTAGCAATAGGTGTAGAAAATTTTAAAGCCAAAAAAAATAATAATAAAAAAGTCAAATTCCTTTATAACTTCCCCACCCAGAGATAACCTCTCCTGGTATTTTTGCATCCATTTGTTCCTGATGCATGTATTATCAAAATTAGGAATTCATTTTATGTCCTGTTTTATACGCTGCTTTTATCTCTTGCCCTTATTTTTATATTTTTCTTGCCCCTGGTTTTAATAAGCACTTTCCCAATATGAATTACCCTTTTGAAGTTTTCATGGCTGCATAACATTTCGTCATGTGGTTTGTTCCATAATCGATGTGGCAAACCCTGCATTGTTAGGCATTCAGATGGTTCCCAACTCAATTTGACTGCAATAGATGATGCTGTGACAACAGGCCCTGCACGTGGATCTTTGTCTCCATTCCTGACTATTTCCTGATGCCTGATTTCTGGTCTCATCAGGTCAGGGCTAGGGCATTTTTAAGGTTTTGGGTGTGTTTTTGCCAAACAACCTTCCCAGAAGGCTCTACTCCCCACAAGGCTCTGAGAGGTCCTCACACAGTGTGAGGCTCCCTCCTCCCTCCTCAGGCATCTTCTCTCTGACATTCCCATCTCAGCCTCCTCTTCCCTGGCTCCCTCAGAAAAGAATGGGAAGAGCTTATATTCTGAAATATCTAATCAGGTATTTATCTCTAAGTACTTTAAAAAGTCAACACAATTATTCTAGTCCCATTAAGTTTAATTTGCAGCGAATTATGCATTTATCGTGAAGCTGGCGTTGCTTTGCTGGTTGAAGTTGAAAGAGGGTTTGGCTATTTATAAAGGGGAGCAGGTGATAAAATCAGACTCACTGAGCAGCCTTGGGTCCTTTCAGAGGAAGGCAATATTCCCACTGGGGAGCCTCGGTGCCTGGCGGCCTCTGGAACTGCACTAGCACCCCAGGGCACGAGGGGACTGGGAGAGGGCCATCTGGAGAGACTGGGGTTCCAGTGTGTGCAGAGCTGGAAGGCAGCCAGCATGGCTGCTGAACAGGCGGGGGTCGGGTGCGAGGCACACCAGGTCCAAGTTCAGAGGCAGGGATAAGGGTTTTGATGGAGGAGCAGTGACCAGTTTTGGGCAGGGGTTTGACAAGGTCATTGTCTTAGTTTGCCAGGGCTCCTATGACAAATACCACAAATTAGTTGCCCTGAACAACAGGAATCTATTGTCTCACAGCTTCGGATACTCGAAGTCCAGCCATCAAGGTGTCTCCAGGGCATGCTTTCTCCCAGGGTCTGTGGCGTTCTGGTGCTGGCTTGATCTCTGCCTCCATCACATAGCAATACGTCTCCTTCTCAGGCTCTCACTTTCTGGCTTTGACTTCGGATCCAATTTCCTTTACTTATACAGATTCCAGCCACATTGGATTAAGGCCCACCCTCACTCGGTTTGGCCTCAATTTATCTAATGACATCTTGAAAGTCCTGTGACTTCACACCCACAGGACTGGGGTTTAAGTCTTGGACAGTCTTTATGGGGGGCATGATTCACTCCCCCAAATCAGATTTGTCTTTCGGGAAGCCCCTCTGCCTGCCACGGGGCGTGGGCAGGTGGGAGGGAGCAGGGAGGTGGATGCGGTCAGCCAAGAGAGGGATGATGGCTGTGGCAGAAGCTGTGGCTACCCTGCCCCACGCACCTGAGTCAGCTTTGCTTTCCCAGGAGCTGACCACTTTCCCCTGCTTCTCTCTGCTTTCCCACCTGAGGGTGTTCTCCAGTGTCCTGGGAGCTTGACCATCCCCTGGGCAGGGCAGCGCAAGAGTGCAGGGATTTAACACCCCAGGGGCAGCCCTCAACCACTGTCATTTCCAGGAGCACCAGGGACTTAGCCCGTCTCAGGGTTTGGGGGGCGCGAGCTCACCACACTAGTGGCTCCATCGGAGGTCGGATAGCTTGCTCGAAGCACCCACCTCTCCTGTTCTGCTCCTGGTTTCCATGAGGCCCCTAGGCATAGAGTGGGGCCACCTCTTTCACTCTTACAGGAAAATAAATCGAGAAACCACCTTGAGATGGGAGAGGAGATCAGCAGATCCCGCAGGTCACCCTTCTCCACTGCCGCCACCTTTGAGCTCCAGAACCTTTTATGGTTAGTGCCCTTTTTTGTATCCTAAGAAATCTTGATCTGCCCCCAATATAATAAAGATAATTTCCAAAGTTTTTTCCTCCTATTTTGCTTTAAAATTTTTTTATGTTTAGGTCTATGGTTCATCTTTGTCTGGATTGTTTAGCTTCACAGTCTTGAAATCAGGTACTATATATCCTCCTACTTTGTTCTTCTTTTCTAAGACTGTTTTGGCTATTCGAGGGTGTGGGTTTTTTTGTTTTTTGTTTTGCATTTGTGCATAATTTTAAAACTGATTTGATTTTTTTTAAAAACTGCTTGCATTAAATCAATGGGTCAATTTGGGGAGGATTGTCATCGTAACAATATTGAGTCTTTCAATCCTTGAACATGATATGTCTTCATATTTATTTAAGACTTTAATTTTCCTTTTAAATAATTAATGGTCTTCAGAATAGAGGTCTTGCATGTAAAAAAACAATCCTTTATGTTTTTCATGCTATTGTAAACGATATTGTTTCTGTTTTTAAAAACAATTATTTATTGTTAGCGTGGAGCAGGGGTCAGCAGACTTTTTCTGTAAAGGGCCAGAGAGTAAGTACTTGAAGCTTTGCAGGCCATATGGCCTCTGTCACAATTGCTGAAATCTGCCACTGTAGCAGGGAAGAAGCCATAGACAGTATCTAAATAAAGGAGCTTTGATTGTGTTCCCGTAAACCTTTATTTATGGACACCAAAATTTGAATTTTGTATAGTTATCACGTGTCACAAAATATTATTTCTTTTTGACTATCTTCAACCATCTAAAATTTTTAAAAGCCGTTCTTAGCTCACACGTCATACAAAAACAGGTTACAGACCATATTTGACTCATGGGCCATAGTTTGCCAATATGTGGCACAGATAAATCAATTAATATATGTACTTTGATCTGCAACCTGCAACTTGATAAATTTGCTTATTATTTCTAGCAGTTTTTTTATTACATAGGATTTTCTAAAAAAAACACCTTTGTCATCTGTGAATAATGAGAATTTTACTTCATCTTTCCAAACTTTAAGCATTTGATTTCTTTTTCTTGCCTTATTGAACTGACTAGAACCTCCAGTAGAATGTTGAATAGAAGTGGTGAGAGTATACATTTTAGCCTCTTCTTGAAAGAGGGATTGCGTTTAGCCTTTCATCCTTTCTCCACTATACATGATATTTCCTGTAGGTCTTTTATCATCTTTTGGAAATACTCTGCTATTCCTAGTTTGCTGAGAGTTTTTGTCATGAATGAGTGTTGAGTTTCTTAGGATGCTTTCTTGTCATCTATTGAAGTTATCATATGGCTTTTCTCCTTGATTCTGTTAATGTGATTGATAAATTACTTTGACTGATTTTCAAATGTTGAATCAATCTTGTGTTCCTGGGAAATTTTCTACTTGGTCATGATCTGTCATCCTTTTATATATTTTTGGATTCAATGTGTTTATATTTTTAGTGTTTTTATGTTCTTCAGTTAATTTTCTTTTCTTCTAATGTACTCGTCAGGGCTTGATGTCAGGGTTACGCTGGCCTCAAAGTGAATTGTGAAATAGTACCTGCTGTTCTATTATATGAAATAATTTGTATAAGATTGCTATTTTTATTCCATAAATATTGGATATAATTCACAGTGAAACCATTTGGACCCAGAGCAATCTTTTTGGACAGATTTTAAATTATGAATTCAATTTAAATATCAGATATAGAGCTATTCAGATTTCCTATTTCTTTCTTCTCTTAGCTTTGTTATTTTTCAAGAAAAATGCTGTCTATCTAAATTGTTGCACTTATTGGAATAAAATCTTGGATAATATTTCCTTATTACCATTTTATTGTCTGCACAGTCTGTAGTGATGTCTTCTCTGCCACTCTTGATATTGGGATATTTGTGGGGGTTTTTTTCTTTTTTCTCATGTCTTCTTGATAAATTAACCCTTACGATATGCTCTTCTTTATTTTGGCATGAGCTTTGTCTTGAAGTCTACTTTTCCTGCTATTATATTCACACCAACTTTCTTAAGCTCAGCATATGCATGGATAGATTTCCCCATCTTTTTGCTGCCAGCCTGTGTCTTTATATTTACATGCTTGGTAAATGTTATATAATTTGGCCTTTCTTTTTTTTAACTAGTCTGAGAATTTCTGACTTGTTTCAAGTATTATTTCTTTTTTTTTTTTCAAGACTTATTTATTTACTTTATCCATTTTAAACACCCCCTTCCCCATTTTGCTGTTTTGTGTCCATTTGCTGGGCAATTCTCTGTGTCTATTTTATCTCTTCTCATCCTCCTCCTCCAGTCTTCACCAGGATTCGATCCTGGAGACCTCCGATGTAGGAGAGAGGTGTTCTGCCACCAGCACCACCTCAGTTCCTGGTTTTCGGAGCATCTCGTCTTGTCTCTCCCCTGCGTCTCTCTCTCCTGTTATGTCATCATCTTGCTGCATGGCTCCCGGGGCCTGGCGGCTCACCGGCACACAGAGCCTGGCAGCCCATGCGCCTTCTATATATATATATTTTTTATTTTACTAGGAGGTCCCAGGGATCGAACCCAGGTCCCTCCATATGGCAGATGGATGCCCAACCATTTGAGCCACATCTGCCCCCTTCAAGTATTATTTCTATCATCTTTCTATTTGTTTTCTATTTACCCCACTTTTTCTTTGTTTCTTTGCTCCTCCATCCCTGCCTTCTTTTCAATTGACTGAGAATTTTTTAGTATTCCCATCTATTTCCTCTACAGTGTTTTCATTATAGTTCTTTGCATTATTTTTACTGTTTCCTGTAATATTGTTTTCTACATGGCCTTATTCATGTCTCACTTGCACACACCAGTTCAGTATGATAAGCATTCTTAACTTATCACGGTTTATCTTAAATTAATTTTATACTACTTTAATTATAGTAGAAGAATTTTATAATGATGCAATTCCATTTATACTTCCTCTTATTCACTAGTTATTATTGTCATATATTTTATTTCAACCCATTTTGTAAATTCCATGATACATTGTTATTCTTTATTCTCTAAACCATTGACTATTATAGGATTGAAGAAAAGTAGTTGTTGTATGTACCTACACATTTAACATTTCCATTGCTACTCTTTATTTTCTATAAATTTGAAATTCTATCTGATATTATGTCCCTTTACCTGAAGTACTTCCTTTAGGATTTCTTGTGGTGTGGTTCTGATAACAAATTTGCTCAGCTTTCATTAACCTAAAATGTTTTTAATTCACCTTAAATGAAAATACATATTTTTTGCTGGATAAAACCAAAAATTTCTGTATTTTTTCTCTTCCAGAACTCTAAAATGTCACATTGTCTTGAAGCCTCTGTTTTTCTGATACAAAGTCAACTTTCATTATTAGTCCCTTGTTCCCTTCGTTAATGTGTTTTTCCCTCCCTCCCCTCTGGCTGCCTTTAGGATCTTTTCTTAATCTTTGCATTGCAACAGTTTGACTATGATGCATCTAGACATGATTTTCTTTGTAATTATCCTGCTTGGGAATCTCTGTGCTTCCTGGATCTATGAGATTTTTTGATAAACATTTGAAATTATTTTTCCAATATTTCCTCAAAACTTTATTTTGTCCCATTCTTTCTCTCCTCTCTCAAGGAACTTGGGCTCTGTTTATTTTTTTCACTATTTGTTGTCTGTTTGCTATAGTTTGGAATATTTCTATTGATGTAGTTTACTGATG
>JAQZBX010090750.1:0-12476 GCA_029593785.1 Cabassous unicinctus
TGGTGTTTATGTGTCATATGGTGAATATATATATGTGTGTGATAATTAGGCTAATGTGTCAACTTTACTCACTAAGAAAGGTCTATCTACATACCTCTTCCCCAGACCTCTTTGTCACCAATTTTCCAATCATATTCCTTCCTATCCCTATCATGTTACCTTCTCTTTCATAGTCCACATTTTTGGTCCATTGGAGAGTCCCTTGCAATAAGTTGACTGAGGAAGAGAACACTCAGGCATGGTTTGCAAATGGTTCTGCACAATATGCCAGGTACCAGTCAAAAGCGGACAGCTGCAGCACTGCAGCCCTTTTCTGGAACATCCTTGAAGGATAGTGGTGAGGGCAAATCCTCCCAGTGGGCAGAACTTCGAGCATTGCACCTGGTTGTTCATTTTGTTTGGAAGAAGAAATGGCCAGAGGTGTGTTTGTACACTGATTCATGGGCTATTGCTAATGATTTGGAACATGATTGGAAATTTGGTGACAGAGGTCTGGGGAAGAGGTATGTGGATAGACCTTTCTGAGTGGGCAAAAAAACATGAAAATATTTGTGTTCCATGTGAATACTCACCAGAGGGTGACTTCAGCAGAGGAAAATTTTAATAGTCAAGTGGATAAGATGATCCGCTCTGTGGCTAAGAGCCTCTTTCCCCAGCCACTCCTGTCACTGCTCAATGGGCTCATGAACAAATTGGCCACGGAGGTAGGGATGGAGGTTATTCATGGGCTCAGCAACATAGACTTCCTCTCACCCAAAATGACAGTTATAGTCACTGCTGAGTGCCCAATCTGCCAGCAGCAGAGACCCACACTCAGCTTCCGATATGGCACCATTCCCTGAAGTGACCAGCCTGTTACCTGGTGACAGGTTGATTACATTGGACAACTTCCACCATGGAAGTTAAAGCAATTTGCTTTAACTGGAATAGAGAGATACTCCAGATATAGATTTGACTTCTTTCCACACAATGCTTCTTCCAAAACTACCATCCATGGACTTACCAAATGTCTTTTCCACCACCATGGCATTCCACATAGCATTGCTTCTTATCAAGGAATTCACTTGACAGCAAATAATGTGTGGGAATGGACACATGTCCATGGCATTCACTGCTCTTATCATGTTCCTCATCATCCTGAAGCAGCTGGATTGATAGAATGGTAGAATGGCCTTTTGAAGACTCATTTATGGTGCCAACTATGTGGCAATACCTTGCAGGGCTGGGGCAATGATCTCCAGGAAGCTGTGTATGCTCTAAATCAGCCTCCACTCTATGGTGCTGTTTCTCCCGTAGCCACGATTCATGGGTCCAGGAATCAAGGAGTGGAAATGGGAGTGACACTACTCACCATTACCCCTAGTGATGCACTAGGAAAATTTTTGCTTCCTATTCCTGCAGCCTTAAGCTCTGCTGGTCTACAGAGGTCTTTGTTCCAAAAGGAGGAGTGCTGCCACCAGGGAATACAGCAATTATTCCATTGAACTGGAAGTTGACTACCACCTGGCCACTTGGGACCCCTCTTACTTCTGAACCAACAGGCAAAGAAGGGAACTACTGTACTGGCTGGAGTGATTGATCCTGACTATCAAGGAGAAATAGGACTGCATCTACATAATGAAGGTAAAGAAGAGTTTGCCTGGAATACAGGAGATCCTCTAGGGCATCTCCTAGTACTGCCATGCCCTGTGATTAAAGTCAATGGAAAATTGCAACAACCCAATCCAAGCAGGACTAACAATGGCCCAGAATGTTCAGGAATGAAAGTTTGGGTCACCCCACCAGGCAAAGAATCACAGTGAGTTGAAGTGCTTGTTGAGGGTAACGGGAGCATAGAATGGGTAGTGAAAGAAGGTAGTAATAAATATGAACTTCAACCACAAGACAAGTTGCAAAAACAAGGACTGTAATAATCATGTATCTTTCTTCCTTGTTTTGTTATGAGTATGATTGCATACATACATAAAACGAATATCTTTGTTTTCTTCCCCAACATTTTCCCTTATCATATGACAAGTTGTATTAGTTTCATGTCATAATATTTAAAGATGTCAAATTTAAGAGTGAAAGACTTGTACCCTATTCTCTAGGGAATTAATGTGTTTCCAGTTGTACACAGGGGAGTTTAAAATGTTAGACAGAAATATATATATGCATGTATGTTATTGTTTTTGCTTAGAGACTAAATATGGTTTAAGGTGTAATGTGAATGGTTGTCGAGTTGACAAGGGTGGACTGTGATGGTTAGGCTAATATGTCAACTCTGCCAGGTAATTGTGCCCAGTTGTTTGGTCAAGCAAGCACTGAGCTAACTGTAATACAAGGACATATATGGGCTTTAGTCATCAGTGAGTTTACTGCATAGATGGCTGTTTACATCTACAACTAACCATGGAGATTGTCATCTGCAATGAGTGATGTTTTATCCAATCAGTTGAATGCTTTAAAAGGGAAAGTGATTTCAGCATTCAGAGAGAATTTCCCAGCTCATCTTTGGACAGCCAATGTCTCCCAGAAACTCCTCAAGGACCTTCATTGGATTTTCATTGGAGCCCCTGTTTTGCAACCTGCCTGCAGAACCTGGACTTGTGCATCCCCACGGTCACATGTGAGAATCTTATAAAATCTCATACTCTTTACAGATATCTCCTATTGATTCTGTTCCCTAGAGAACCTGACTAATACAATATGTAAATGAATTTTGACTCTAAAATGGAATCAATAATAATGTATACAGACTGTGGGTTCCATATTATTTGCAACTATACATCAAATTCTATACTTGAGAATTTTCACTAATGTATATTTCTTTTCTCTTGAGAATCCTAAAAAATAAGATTTAATGACTGTTTTAAAAAAATTAAATATATTAGGAAGCCCTTACAAAACCCACTACCTTAGAGTTAGAAGGGGAATAAAATGCATTCAAAACCACAAGTCCATGGATAATTGTTTGATGCCCCAGGACCTAGGCACCACACAAGTAACACACACTTATCTCCCACCTCATTTGCATCTACTTAGTATCTTTGCAGTATATTATGATCTTACCCTCATGTCTCCATGATAATCCAGAGTGTTATCTTGGAAGATTCAGCCTCTGATGGGTCCTTTTTCCAAATCAGAGATGTGTATTTTGAGAGGGTCACAGCTATCCTTTGATTTTGAGCTTTTGTCATCAGCAACATTCTACACAATTTACCATTTCACTGTTCTCTAATGCCTTGTCACAAGGTGAGACAAATGTTTACAAATTGAATACATCTTACAAAAATAATTAGGAAAAACAAATATAGATGAAGGCAATCAAATGAATACATGCTATCATCTGTGACACTGTTTAGAGGGTATTAAAACATGTTTGCAAGCCCGTTGACAGTCTTCCTTTTGAGAATTAAGGTCTAATTCCTCTCCTGTTGCATGTGGGCTTGTATTAATGCCTAGTTCCTAATGAATAGAATGCAAGAGAAATGATGCTGTGTGACCTCCAGAGTTAAACCATAAATGCTTATACAGCTTCCACCTGACTCTTGTAGGATGCTGGCCCTTGGGACCTCGCTGCCATGGAATGATGAAACTTGTTCCACCTGCAAATATGAATATAGGTGTTCTGGGCAACATATCCAGCAGAAGTCCCAGGTAAGAGACAGCACAAAAGCCTTGTGTGAGTGAGGCAGCCTTTAGATGAGCCAGCCCCAGAGATTGTCTGACTGCAACTGCACAAGAGTTCCCAGGCAAACACTGGGTGTCTAAGCCCAGTCCAGCCCTAGAACCGTGACAGGTAATAATAGGCCGTTGCTATTGTTATATGCCACTAATTTTGAGGTGTTTAAAAAACTCAATAATTGGTAATATGAATGCTGCTCAATGGATATAAACAGCAGCATGAAAGAAGGTTTTGATGTTATTTTATCTTAGAAAATAATGGTGTAGAAATAACAATAACTCACCATTTTTTTGATGGATATGATCATTAGAGTTTGGTATTTAAGTAAAATAAAATCTCTATGTAGAATCTTAGTATAATAGAACCAGAAAGAAACCTAAGCTCAGTCTCCATTTTTTATACTTCAGGAATATAGAGTACAGACTGAGTTAAGAAACTTATTATTAAAGATTAGGTTCAGGCCCCAAGTTCCATGTTTTTCCAGTAAGTACTAACACAGAACACATCTATGGATATATTTTACAAATAGCTTTTTCCAACAAGTGCAAACTATTGATTGCTATTCAGAGCAGTAAACAATCCAAAAAATGAATTTTTCTGCTCTTTACATCAGTGAGACTGTGAAACTGTTTGCTTTGAATCATATTCTGCTGTTGGCTTCCCCCATGATACAGCAAAGCAGCCACACCATATTTCAGCAGACAACTGTGGAAGGAATGAAAAATAAACCTTGATGAAATCGTTGACATGGATGTCTCTTTTCCTACTCTTTGAGAATCATTCCACTTGCTGCTGACTCCAGTAAAATAAAAATTTCAGTTTCAGGCCTTACTGATACTCTTAACAAAATAGGGCTGCAAGAGAAAAATGAAAACAGCAAAAGTTTCAGCCCATTTTGTTATACCTTGGATATATCATTGTAGTGACCTCACTTAAATCAACAGCTAATCTTCCCTGCACTTTTAAGCAGATGGTTAGGGATATGGATATACTATGAAAAATAATGACTAAAAAGATCACTCTGGAAGTTTTTAATATGTTAATGATATGAAAAAGTTTCTTGAATCTCAAAAGAAGAAATCTTTCTCAAATAGACTAGGTTCTTCTTTTCTTTTTGTAACATATTAACTTAACCTTGTAAATAAAGGGTCTTTGGGAATTCTATTTGAATGTGTTATTAACCCTGCTGATTCGACCAATTTCTCAGTAAGTATGACCAAGTAAAGAGTAATTTACTTACAAAGATGTTTCTCTGAAATACACATATATATATAGTTTGCTAAAATATTCTTGTGAATGCCTCTGGGTTTAGCTGCATGTGCCTGCAATTAGTAGGTCTGCCAGAAGATGGAATACTCATTTCCAGGTTCTGCAGGGGGGGAATAGGTCTGAACATATGTTCATATGTTGATGGATGAGGGGACCAAGTTAAACACTCAAAAGTGGCTCTTTGCTTGTTGTTTTCAAATATACACGTATGAAAAATGCATATATGCACAATTAAATGCTGTTATTAGTAAATATGCATAAAAATATGTATAAAAGTCACAAAGATAATACACTTCAAAGCACATATTTACAATGTGGTATTTCCTAGTCATTTAGAGAAGATTTTGACTAAATTCCACTCTTGTCTAACAACCACTTTTTGTTTTAAAGTTGCTTTATTGTCCTTTGATGTTTATTAGGACCATCTAGAGTAAACATTCAAAAAGTTTAATTTTTATAAACTGAATGATCATCAATGCATGAATCTGACATCAATTGTTTGTAAACAAAGAGAAAGTTCACAGTATAAGATTTAGATACATCAGAAGACTTGAGTAATAAAATCCACCTCTGTTGCTTATTTGGTATATTATTTTGCCTTTGAATAAAAAGCTTTTTTAGCCTCAATAACTTCACTTGTGAAATGTCTGTTACTATTCTGCCTGACACGTTTGTGATAAAGACAATGTCTGCAAATATGCATTTACCTCATAAAAAAAAAAAAAGACACAAAATGTAAGTGCTTTTATTATAGAGCAGGTACCAAGGATTTTCTCCTGTATTTCGTAGATTTGTAGAGATCATGTAGACCCATCTCTAAGCGCTTTCCTCTTTAGAGCAAGTGACCACTCTGCCTGCAACTGCCATTATAGCTTCCCTTAATAGCTCTGAAAACTACCACCTGAGAGTTCTCTGCTGTTACCTCTATAAGTTGTAAAATCAGAGAAAAAAAAACCCTGTTAGGTGTGGGTCTGTTCAATTTCTCCATGAGACTATGATCTCCTTCATGTTTCTGCTTCTTTCTTTCTTGACACTTTTGGCATTTATATATCTTTTGTAATTTTGTTCTCAGCAGTTGTCTATAAAAAAAGTCTATTTCTAATATACCAATTGTTTAAAATGTCATCTTTTTTTAAACCGTGAACCACTCAAATGTTAAACAAAAATTACTAAGGTTTTTATTCTTTAATATGTAAATGAAATAACTTAATTCCCAATCTCATGTGACTTTAGTAATTCTGAACATTTGAGACATGTCTCCAGTTTGGTACCAAGTTCAAAATGTGGTTATATTATAGACATTCATTCATTGATTCAACAAATATTTCTGGATATTCTAATATGTGTTAAATATTGTTATGGGGTTTAGAGACTGAGCAATGAACAAAACAATTCCCTGCCCTCTTTATTCTAAATAGGGATGTGAATAATGCATAACGATAATGCAGAGAAATTTTTGAAAATTAAGATATTTTTTGAAAATAGAAACAAAACAAAAATGAAAAATAAAGCAGCTCTGATGAAAAAAATCCAGGAAAAAATATATGAATAACAAAGATTTAAGAAATAAAAATATCAAGGTAAAAGGATAACTATTGCATATTTAATCCATTTTATGAAATTGAAATTAAACAACTGGAGAATTATGGTTACAAAAACACGCTTATACAAAGCACACTAACATTCCTGACAGGAATTAGGTGGTGAAGGTGGGGTATGAGACCATGTGTGTTAATTTCTTAAATATTGGTAGTATCTAACATTTAGAACCACAGTTTAATATTCATGATGATTATAATATCTTTAGGAAAATTTCTTAGAATCCACTGTAGTTCTCTTCATCTTTGTTTAAATTCATGCATATTTAAATTTAATAATATTTTCTACATTATACGCAGTATGATTGTACAGTATAGATTCATAGGGAGATTACCATCAGGAAATGTTACTCATGTTCATTTTCATGAACTTTTTCACAATATAAACAAATTTAACAAATAAGTACCTGCTCAATTTTCTTTGCATCCCAAGTCCTGACATCACCCTCAGTGACTTCAATATCAGTCCCTCAGATTCTGCATGCGAACTTCACACTATCTATACTGAGTACTCCTGGGCACTCCATACTTCACATAAAATATAACATGATCTCATCTTCTTCCACTTCCTACAAGCTAGATATTTTCATCTTCCTTTTCTATATGGAGAAATGAAGACTCACAAAACCAATACAGGTTGAATTAGAATTCAGGAGGGAAAGAAGCCATTATTTTGCCCCACCCCCCTTTATGAACTAGTGGATGTCATGATTCATTCAAATTTTGGCACCCTTCACATAAATTAATCATGGTAATATATCAGAAGATTGTTCTATCACTTCACTCTTATTTGCAAATGCAATTTGTATTAGAAAACACTACCAGAACTTCCAAAAGGTCTTTGGACAGTGTTCTAGTTGCTGCCTGAGTTTGACAGTGTACATAATACAGGAAGGTAAATGGTCTAAAAAAATGTCCTTATTACAGAGCACATAAAAACAAAGTGGAATGCCAGGATAAATTAGAATATCAAACAGCAGAAATCTCATTCAGCACATGAAGAATTGCAAAACACATTTGCTGAGTACAGAGAAAACAAAACCCAGTGTTTAATTAATTTTTATGGTTATATGGCATATGCTCAACAACAAAAAAAAAAGGTGAGAGAAAAACTTAGTGCTTGTTATTAACTGTATTACCTGCCTGGTGTATCACTTAGAAAAAATAAAGGACTGGGGTGGAAGTTAATAGCAGATCTGCTGTCATGATTTATACCATTTTTTCACTTGATTCTGTAATTTTGTTTGAGAGATTCCATCAAATGTGATGGAGATAAATCCTCCCTCTTCCCCTCCTGAAGAAGAGGCAGCTAGTATCTAAAGCAGCAGAGGGATGGTTGATAAGAAACTTCCTGCAGTGTTTGGAAGGATGAGTTGCAAGTCCAATAGCTGAATATATCAGACTTTTCCAAGGAAATAAACATAACCTTCAGAAAAAGCCCACCACGTTTAATGACAGGTTTTGTTGTGATTTTTTCATTGTTTGCTTATTTTTTTTAACAACAGTGTTATTGAGATAAAATTCACACACACCATTTACTTATTTAAAGAGTACAATTCAGTAATTCTTAGTGTATCTACAGAGGTTTGCAACCATTACAACAATCTCACGTTTGAACATTTTCATCCCCCCTAAATATTTTTTTAATTTTTTTCTTTTCAATTCCCCTGATCTCCCAACACCGTTAACATACCTACTGCTTTCCTACTGTTTTCTCATGCCAGTTCTGCCAAATATGTTTCTTTTTTCTTTATTTCACTTCTTCTTACTTTTGTTTGTAACAATGGCAGCTCAAAAAGTGTACATTTCATTATAAAACTATGTCACAAGCATCAAATGTCTCTTAAACCCTGTTTTACTAATTTTATTTAATTTAAAATTCCCAAATAATAGTGTGCATGGTTTTTCAGTTTCCTGGCTGCTAAAACCAATGCCAAGCAATGAGTTGGCTTAAACAATGGGAATTTATTGGCTCAAAGTGTCATCAAGGCTTGCTTTCTCCCAGAAGGCTGTGACTTTCTGGGGCTGGTTGCCACTGCTGCCAATCCTGGATCATTGACTTTTGTGTCACATGGCAATGCACATGGCAGCCTTGCTTGGTTTCTAGGTTCCATTGACTTGCAGCTTCTGGCTCCAACCTGTGGCCTTCTCTCTCTCTGTGGCCTTTCCTATATGGCCTTCAGTAATAGGATTAAGACCCATCTCTCACACTTTATCTGAATGTCCTATTTATAAGGGTTCACCTCCACAGGAATGAATTAAGTTTAAGAACATGTTTTTCTGGGGTATATAGCTCCAAGCCACCACAGATGGGTTTTGGGGTATTCTCCGTGCTTCACTTGGAACCACCAAGAGATAAGAAACATAAGCTTGGTCCTTATGAGACAGAGTACATTCTGCAGCTGAAGCATTTCTCAATTATGAATGCTAGAGCCTTCTATGCAAAAGCAAACTAACTCATCACATCTGTTCCCTGTTTGTCTTCAAGTCACATCTGCTGACTTTACCAATAAGAACACGTTTTTGTTTTTTTCTTCCTTGTAGTTGGTATAGCAGAGTCAGTACAAATGGGGCAGGCTCTGAAGATTTGCTTTTTCTCTTCCCTTTCTCATCACCAGCGGCAGCTCACATAATTCCAATCACAACTCTTCATCATGAGACTGTGGGGTCAGGAAGGGAGGAGGGCAGATGCATTTTAAATTGTATTGTTTCTGGGATTTTTTAAAAAAGAAATTAGTATCACCTCTGAATCTTCTGATGAAATCACAGTCCCCTTAAAGTTCCATATCTCTAGGACACCGCTTGCTTTTAATCTTGTCCAACATGCAAAATATCAACTTAAAAAGCACATTATTCCTGATGATTTGGAATATTTATTTATTTTGAGGATAATTCTAAATATTTATTCTGGTGTTAAAAAAAATATATTGTTCCCTCAAAGAGTTGCTTTGTACATATTTTCTCTAAAGCACAGCTGCTCAAAATACTATTACTTGAAAGAAAAGAACAAAAGAAAAAAATACTATTACTTGAACTGGGAAAAAATGATATATATTTATGGAATTTGCTGTTTCAGAAAAATTGTTTTCATTTTAGCAGCCCACTAAATTATTAGAACATAAATTTTTCATTTTATAGTGTTTATACCATTTAACTTGCATAAATGCATATGCATGATTTTTTAAGTGTTTCCTCAAAATAATATTGAAAGGTAATTATGACTTCCCCTCTTTTATTGTGGAAGAAGTCAGACTTGGGTGAATATACAAACCAAGATTATATAGAAGTTTAGTGGCAAAGCTGGACTTTCACTTCAACTTTCTGAGTCTAAAATCTGTACTGTTTTGTCTTTGCCTATACTTTTTCAATAAAATCAGTACATTTGTTTAATTCTGTATAGTTACCTATCTGTGCCCAATATTATAAAATAGTTGCATGAAGTGAAATGCAGTTATATTTTTTTTTATTTTGTTGAGAAAGGCAGTTCCAAGTTCTAAATTTAATTTAAAAAATAACTTTTAAAAAATCTTAATAAAATTAGATTTAACGTATAATATTTTATTTGGAGGATTTCATGATTAAGACATAACTGTAGAATAAATTGTTCATGATATCAAAGAGAATGTGTGCTCTAACAGTAGCTGTGAATAAAGTCTGCTGCTACAATTCCAGGTAAGGGCAAATCTCAAATTCATAAATATTTTTGTTACTTCTTTTCTTTTTTCCTTCATTATTGGATATTTCCAGTATATAGATAGATAGATAGATTTAGATATAAAAAGATAAATATAGGAAGAAATGAAGCATGTTGCACTACAATCTAAAGAAATGATAAATTACAGACTCCTTAGGGCAAGTAATAATAGGAATGCAGAATAACCCCTAATCTCTAATCTCATATTTTTCACAGTAATCACCCAAACACACATTCAAAGATACAAAGTATGTGGTTTTTTTTGTTGCTATCCTTGTTTTATATCTAAGGTTATTAACCTCCTTTATACCAGCCCCCATTTTTTCATACAATTCATTTTCACTTGATACGTAGACATGTTCTAAATGAATTGGCACAACAAATACCTTTTGCGTAGAAGAAACTTGTTCTTGAATATGGTACTGTTTTTTCCTTTTTTTTCTTTTTTTTGTACTTTACAAAGTCTAGTACTTGGCATATTTTGGAAAATATTTATTTATTTACATTTGAATGAGTGAATAAAAAAATTTATAATCCCAAATGGGATATGTTCTTAGACAATAGGAACTTGTATTCTGTCTTAGTTCATAAAAGATTTGTTTTTCATTTAGGTCAGGTGTTCTTAACCTTTTTTGTTCCATGGACCCCTTTGTCAGTGAGGTGAAAGCCATGGACCACTTACTAAGTCCACACCATATTGTGTATTATTTAATAAATATATCACACCCATGCAAACACATTCCCACAAGAATAATGTTTCTTTGGATTTCAATTCGAGCTCACAGACTCCTTGTTATAAACCCCTATTTTAGGTAAATGGTAAACATATTAAGTAGATGTATTTTTCTTTTGATTTTTTATCATGTTGAAAACGTAAACAGTTGAAATAATTTTACCATACAATAAAATCATGCAACATGTAAAAAATCCCAATTCACCTTCTTTGGAATGCTATTGCTCTGTTCTGTCTATGTAGGATGAATATTCTGGGGAGAGATCTGGCTTCCTTCTGTGACCTATAAATTAGATTAAAGAAAATGATTAATATTAAAAAATATGCTGTGTGTGCTGAATTGTTTTAAAGCATCAGAATGAATATATAATTTTTTGTTTTTTTAAGGTTTCATATAAACATCATATAGTGTGGCAGTTTGAGATTATTTATGAACCCCAAAATAGAGGATTGTGTTTGCAAACTGGTCTGCTCCTCTGGGTGTGATACCCTTTGATTGTATTAGATTCAGCTGAGAAGTTTTGATTAAATTATGTTAAGATTAAGGCTTTGATTTGACCACATCAGTAGGGTGTAACTCAGGTTAAGTTCCCACCCCCTTGGTGGGCTGAAATAAATGGGCACTCACTCAAGAAGACACAGAAGAAGATACATGGGAAGAGACAGAGAGCTCTACAGACATCGCAGAGGAGAAAACTTTGATCCTGCCACTCCAAGAAGAGAGGTGAGCCATTCACCTGACAGTTTGCAGCAGAGTCCGGAAAGAAACAAGCCTTATGCCAGCCTCTAGCTGAGAGAGAGGAAGGTTGAACATTCACAGAGATCGCCCGTAAACCTGTTTCAACACGTGGCAACTGACTTGGGTGAGAAAGTTCTCTTATGATACCTTGAGTTGTACCCTTTATGGCCTTGTAACTGTAAGCTTTTACCTCAAATAAATAAAATACTTTTTATAAAAGCCACAGATTTCTGGTTCTTTGCATCAGCACCCCTTTGGCTAATACATATAGCCATGTGGATCATTAAGTTTTGAAAAACCATTTCACAGTTAAATGAAAATAACTCTATCATTTTGTCCCATCAAATGATTATTTTTTCATAATTAATGAAATGTAATTATCTAGTCTTCAGTTAGAAAAAATGTAGTAACTCCTATTAATGCTAGTCTTGGTTTTGCATTCTAGCTTTTGGATACAAAAAAGATAGATGAAACATTAAAAAGAAAAGAACATGGCAGGAATTCTAATTTCAGCTTTGAAATGTAATAAGACTGGTTATTCCTCTCATTCTTACATCAGGAAAAAAGCTGAACAAACTGAAAATCGAATGACTTTTCTTGGACCTATCGCAGACTTGAGGTTGCAGGAAACCCCTAATCAGGGGAGAGAAGACAGGAGAATCCAGAGAGTCACAGTGAGAGTAGCTCATCAGGAGCAGCAACCGCTAGAGTCATAAACTGGTAGGTACCCTGACAGTGTAGTTTTGAAGAACTACTGGAAGCCAAGTATGAACTAG
>JAQZBX010090751.1:0-12477 GCA_029593785.1 Cabassous unicinctus
TAAATAATCTTAAAAAAAAAAAACTACAATGATACCCTCATACCCACTAGAATGTCTATAACAAAAAACAAAAATCTGAAAACAAATGTTGGCAAAAATGCAGAGAAATTGAAACTCTTGTACATTGCTGGTGAGTAATGTAAAATGGTACAGTGGCAGTGGAGAACAGTATGGCAATTCCTCAAAACTTAAACACAGAACAACCACATGACCCAGCAAGTCCACTCATAGTTATATCCCAAGAGAATTGAAAACAGGGACTCAAATAGATATTTATACAGCAATGTTCATAGCACCATTATTCACAACAATCAAAAAGTAGTAACAACCCAAGTGTCCATCAACAGATGAATGGATAAACAAAATGTGGTATATACATACAATGGAATGTTATTCAGCCACAAAAAGGAATGAGGTTCTGATATCCACTACAACATAATGAAAACATTATACTATATGAAACAAACCAAATACAAAAGGACAAATGTTGTATGATTCTACTTATATGAAATATTTAGAACAGGCAAACTAATAGAGACAGAAAGTAGATTAGAGATTACTAGGGGTTGGGGGGAGGGATAATGGGGAGTGACTGATTAATGGGTACAAAGGTTCTGTTTGGGTTGATAAAAAACTTTGCAAATAGATAGTGGTGATGGTTGTGCAACATTATGAATGTTATTAATGCCAATGAATTGTATGCTTAAAAATGGTCAAAATGGCAAATTTTATGTTATATATATATTACCACAATAAAAAAAGTAATTACTGGGAAGCGGGTGTGGCTCAATCGATAGAGCTCCCGTTTACCATATGGGAGGCCCCGGGTTCGCTTCCCGGGGCCTCCTTGTGAGGGCAGGCCAACCTGCGCGGCGCGGTGGGCTGATGCAGCAAGACCTCGCAGCAAGGGGGAGATAAGCAGACACAGAAAAAACACACAGCAAATGGACACAGCAAACACAAGCAGCAAGGGGGGCATAAATAAATAAATAAATAAATCTTTTGGAAAAAAAAAAAGTAATTACTAAATACTTGTGTGGCATATGTATCCAACTAACTTTTTTCAGAAGCAATATTTATTTTATAAATAAAAACTTGTGGGGATAAAAGCTTTGCACGCTTAATAAAGGGTATTAAGATTTTCTGATTTACCATCTTTAGCCTTCAGAAATTTTCCTCTACTTCTCATTTGTTTTGCTGCTTCCTCAGAAAGATGTCCATGAACAACAGAAACACTTACGCCGGCCTTTTCAAAAATATGTCCGTCCTGAAGCACACAGCTGATGCCACCACCTCCTGTTTATATAAATTTAAAGTAGGGAGAGAATGTAAGGGTATTTAAAAAATTGAAACCACCTTTGAATGAAGGTAGGTGGGATTAGGAATTATTTTCCTTCTCTAACTTCCAAACCTTCCATAGTTGGTATATTTGTAATTCTTAAATACAATAAAGTTAGATAACTAGTTTAACTTTATAAAATTAACTACTAATATTAGGTAAATATTTATGTCTCCTCACCTCTCTAAACTGGACATTTCTTCTACATTCATATGAGATTATCTATTTTTAAAAATCACGGGAATAATCTCCCATCAAATACTACTGTTCAGAATGATATCCCATAAGTTATGATATATGAGAGAATGTTAAGGTTAAAAATAGGAATGGATATATTTGAAGGGTATTCCCCTTTTACTGAATTTAAGAATTCTATATTTATTCAAAAAATTTTTATTTTTTTTTTCCCAGTGTGCTGTTTGCCTTTTAATTTTGTTTACAGGCAATTAAAAGATAGTAGATATTAGAACACTGAAGAGATTTCAGAACCTTAAACTGAGTGAGGTGATAATATTTAGATAAGAGCTATTCTATTAGCAGGCATGAGGGTTCATACATGGTTTCTTTTATCTCTAAGAACTTACAGAACTGGATGGGACATAAGATGAGCCAGCACAACTCTTGTAGATTCCGAGGCCCAGAGAGACAGAGCTTCTTATCCAAGATGACACGCCTGGCAAGTGACCCAAGCAATTCATCTCAGTGCTTTCTGTGCATCAGACAATATTCTAGGCACTTTATATGTGTTTGTCTCATTTAATCTTCACAATACCCCTATATTTGCTTTATCTCATTTCACTGATGAGGAAACAGTGGCACAAAATGGCCAAGTAACTTTCCAAGTTCAAGCCGTTAGTCTGGTACTTGAGGTTGTGTCCTAGTTCAGTGGTTTTCATTTGAAAACATTACAAGATTGGAAAACACTATGAAAACCAGATTTAACTTCATTTAATATAGGTGTGGCAGTATCATAGCTCAAGAAGGTGAGAAGTTGCTGCAGTATTTCCAGCTACAAAAAAGCCAGGAACCTTTCAAGATTATGACCAAAATGTGGACTTTCATTGTAAAGGCAATAACATAGTGACGAATATATGTGATTCTTTGAGAACTGGGTTTTAATAAGTATTTTGGCACCGGAAAAGAAGCATTTGTAAATGTGAAGGGTGCGTTACTGGCAAGCCAACAAAATAGTCCATGTGCAACAGAAAAAAGAAGTGGAGAGCTTCTGCCACAATGACACCCTCAGCTAGAGGAATCGGACTGACAGACGGCATGGAGGAGTGAAGCTCCTCTTTCCATTTCCATATTAGAAAGGGTAAACGCACCTAGGGAATCAGATAAAACGTGGAGAAATCTTATGTTCAAAAACAAACTTTGGATATCCACGTTGGTTGATGCAAGTTATCTCTAAAATTTCTAAGAAAAATGCTGTTACAGAATTGTAAAGACTTTTATCTGTCAGGTACCAGTGACAGCAGATCTGGGTTCACACTTGCAAGAAGAGTAGTTGATGACTCTTTCAGTGACGAAAGTTTTAATGGTGTCCCTGCTAACTAAGAGGAACCTCTGCGGGCCAATCCCTTCCTATTCCTTGGTCCTTTTGTGCCTGCAACCTAAAGCCGGACCTCTTTTCTCCACTTCCACCTCCCGCTAGGGGACAACTTCCTCACCTTCCTTTCTCTCCCACCGGTCCACGGAAAAGCTGGCGCCCCCGTCCACCTGCGCCAATGCCTGGCACACCTGGGCCTGAGTCTCCATGATCAGCAGTTCCATCTTTGTCTTCATGTCGCCAGGCCTCCGCTGCAGCTCGCGTAGGTCGGTCACGGGCGAGGCCATGAAGCAGCTGCAGCGGCGGGTCAGTGCGTCCTCCTCCTCCGGCCTCCGCGTCTGCGGACCCTGCGCCCCGCCGCTCTTGGACACCATCTCCGCCCGCTTTACGTGCCCGAAAGCGGCGACGGCCAGCCCAGCCAGCCCGGCCGCCAGCCCGGCTCCCAGCCAGGGACCATTTCCCGCCGCCGAGCCGTGGCCCAGCCCGCGGCTCTGCACAGTGCCAGCCGTACCAGGTGGCCGGCAGATGCGTCCGGCTGCGGAGCGCTGGGACCAAGCGCGCAGCTCTCCGCACCCCCCGCGCGCCGCGCGCCAGCAGGGGCCCATGTTCAGTCTACACAGGTGCAAGGCCATGCTCCCCACGTTGTCAACCTGGGCAATAACCGCGTCCAGGAAACCAGCTCTGTTGACCCCGGGAGCGCAGAGCCAGCGAGCTGCGCAAAAACAGGGAACCTTTACAGAAGCTCTACTACCGGGTCCGCCTGCCCGGCGGGAGGCGGGGAATGCTGGGAGCTGTAGTCCCGGCTCCTATCGTCGCCTGCAGGGGGCTGCGCCTGCCGCGCTTCGGAGATAAAGAATCCACCGCCCTCGGGTGGGAAGGGAAGAGAGCTAGGGCGTGGAGGGTGCCAGAGGGCTGTGGAAGCGAAAAGGGAGATAAAAGAGGTTCTCTTGTCACGTACAACCTTGCATCTTCCGTTTAAACAACTAGAAGGATAAGTACCGCTGGGAGGTCGAGGACGCAAGCGGGCAAAAACATGGCCTGACTTCTATTTTCAACAGGGTTTCCAGAATACAGATCCTTGCTCTGTATTTTTGGAGTGTCCCTTTGCTCCTGGCCCAAGCCCTTTAGAGTTTATAGACTAGGTAGTAGTTGGAGGGGTGGGGCTGGGGACGGGGACGGAACCTGGGAAACTCCTCACCTAAGGGCGAGGTTCTAAAGGGAGTAAAGTAGTTAAATAGCAAAGGACTCCTAAGAGAATCCTAGGAAAGATGTTCTGGGAACGAGCCCGCATCACAGTTCTTTTCCTAAAATCTTACCAGGTCTTGGTCCTCCAGTACCCACTTGATTATGCTAGAAATAGGAAAGACAAACTGACTGTTTTACTTAGGCTAAAATTCCTGACCTGGTGTATTTGGGCGATTGAGAAATAAGAGGTTTCAAAATTCTTATCCCACAGTTGTGGGGTGTTGCCAGATATTTCGCACGTTTCATTCTCTGGACAACTCCTGTAAGCTAAACAGGGCAAATATCTACAGTCCCTCACCCTCTCCCTTTTCTCTCCACCAACACACACACTTTAAAGATATGAAGAAAGAAGCCAATATTTGATACTAGGGTTTTTTGTTCTTGCAATCATCGCACAGCCTCATGGTGCTTGCATATAAAAGTTTAAGAACAATTGGCATGGACTAATTTGTTCTTTAAGTCTTCAGGATGATTTTAGCTTCTAGTAATAGATAATAATTTGTCACCACTGATTGTTCCCACAAGTTCTTTTTTCTTAGTGGCTAGATGCAGTGATGGAACTTCTGGGGCTATTGGTCTGGCAATTTCTTCAAGCCAGTGTATTTTATCCATCCACAATTGCATCTGTCAATTCTCATACTGGGGACACAATTAATGTTAACTAGATGGACATGACTGCCCAAGCCTAGTAGCTAAGACTCAGTGAAAGGTAAAGGCCTGGATTTAGAAGGGAATAAACTACTCTGGGGGAAGAAAATCCATTGACTCTTAGCAATAGTGTAGCTTATGGGGAGGCTGAGTTGGGGAGGAAAGAAAAGATAAGAATTATCACTCTAGTAAGGGTTGTTTGCCTCTTGTGGATGCCTGTGATGGGGCTTGGCCGGGCCTGGCCTTGGTGATAAATAAACCTTATTACTGAAAAGGAACACTTCTGTCCCCCATCGTTAGCCTCTCCAAGCACTGGGTCTTCTTTCTTCCCTCCTCTGGTTCCCAGGGCCCCTCATATCTTCAGCCCTATTATGTCATGCTTAGGAAAAACCTTAACAGCCTGATGGATGTGACTTTCAATCATTTTTCTGGGGGTTCAAATTATCTCCAAGAGGGATAGTTATATTTAAGTCTTACTTGTCAGTGTGAAATAAAAGGTGTCCCCTATTCAAGCAATTTCAAACAACAGAAAGCTGGCCAGGAAAATATTTATTTAGGCAAAATAAATGATAAAACATAAGGTGTAAGGTAGAGGTTCTCAGCTTTTTTTTTGTTCAGCTCAGTTTCCTTCACTGTTTTATAACTTTAACTTCTCCAAAATCCCCAGTCAAAAACATTGAGTATTCTTATACAACTACGTATATGTTTTTTCAGCTTCCACAGGCTTCTCCCAATCCTTATCAGCTTCATCCCTCCTCCTTCACCCAAAGCACTGTTGAACATCACTGACTTTAGGCCTGCTGTGGTATATTAGCCTGCCCTTTTCTAGAGAGAATTTAAAGGGACTCTGACTTCGTCTCTCTAGAAGCTTTACTGTTTTCTAACACACACATTCACACATAGTTCCCATTAGCTTTACTAAATTATTTATGTTATTTTCACCAAATCCCAAATTTTAAAAGCCAAACTTAAGAAATGTATGGTTTAAGTGACTCCGTTCTGTTACTTTCAGATAGGTACAGAAACTCAGACTAAATATCACCAAAGTATTTCCCAACAGATGTGTTTGCCTTGCCACATACATCTAACTTATCAGAGACTGTAATGGGGATGGGGTTTGGGTGGTGGTAGTAAGATTAGCAAAGAAATGGAAACTTTGAGATTTTTACTCTATTTTTGTCCTAGAATTTGTATTTTAAAATTTCAATCTTTATAGAGCCAATGATTAAATAAATCATTAAAATTAATTGGTTCTTTTTTTTTCTTTATTTTTAAAGGAGCTTTAGATTACATA
The DNA here is from genome assembly GCA_029593785.1 of Cabassous unicinctus. Taxonomy (NCBI): domain Eukaryota; kingdom Metazoa; phylum Chordata; class Mammalia; order Cingulata; family Chlamyphoridae; genus Cabassous; species Cabassous unicinctus. The sequence goes on from JAQZBX010090751.1 coordinate 6,076, forward strand.
AATGTTACATCAAAAATATAGGGGATTCCCATATACCCAACACCCCCACACACACCCCCACACACACACTTTCACCATTAACAACATCTCTCATTAGTGTTGTACATTTGTTACAATTGATTAACACATTTTGGAGCAATACTACTAACCATGGTGTATAGTTGACATATTTTGCACTGCACAATTTTATAGGTTTTGACAAAATGTATAATGGCCTGTATCCATCATTGCAATGTCATGCAGAACAATTCCAATATCCCAGAAATGGCCTATGTTACACCTATTCTTCCCTCTTTCTCTCCTCAGAACCTCTGAGACCACTGCCTTTATATCAATGTTACAAGTTCTTCCATTACTAGAATAATAAGTCTACTTTAGTCTATAGTTGCATTCCCCCCTTATAAATTGTTCATTTCTCAGTCTTGAGTATTTGGGGATGGTGCTTCTGCTCTGCTTCTGATTGAGAGGGGTCTTAGATCCCATGGGGCAGGTGGGTGGAACTGTCCTGCTTGCAGTTGTAGATACTCTGTTTTTTTGGATAGGCATTGTCCATCATCCTTTTGTTAGTTGTTCTGGGTGAGTCCGATAAACTGGAGAGTAAGTGTTGACTGCAACTCTGCTGAGATTCAGGACTCAATCGGCATATGAACAGCCAGAAGATTTAAGTCTCTGGGACATATATTTAATGGGGATAGTGTTAATTATAGGTTCAAACAAAAGGGGCAGAAGAACCATGTGTAGGAAAATTATTAGAGTTTAAGTCTGATACATTGGGAAGATGGTTGTCATATATTCCAAGGTAAAGTCCACCGACGGTAAAGTGCCAATTTCCTGGGATTGTCTACCCTGCCTATAGTGTCTAGATATCTCTAGGACCCTCAGGAGCACCCTTGCTTGAGGCACTATTCACTGGGGCAGTCAGTGAGATTTTCCTGAGACATGCACAAGCGTAACCTCTGGAATGACCTCCCGACTCTTTTTGAAATCTCTTAGGCATAAAAACTCATTTGCATTTACTATTTCCCCCTTTTGGTTAGGTCTTTTTCCAAATGCATCGCTAGTTAACACTTAGTAAAATCCCTCCGTGCCAGGGATGCTCATCCCAGGAGTCATGTCCCACATCCGTCGGGGAAGTTAGTGAATTTATATGCTGAGTTTGCAAGGTAAATTGATGTTGCTCTCTCACTTTTTCTTTAGCTGAAGTAATTTTAAAATTAGTTTCTCACAGAGGTATAGATACCACCCAAATATTCCAGAAATATTTTATAAAAGGGACAGACTCACCTGGCCCACCCTTTTAGCCCTTTACCTTTGCCTTTAACCTCTCCCCAATTCTTCCCTACTGTAATATGCATGTGATGTCGGAAGTTGCAGCAGCCATTTTGTGACAAAGATAATGAAAATTACATGACAAAGTTTTCAGAGCAGTAAGATGGAAGCAACCTAAATCCTGATGACATTCTTGAGCAAATGCCCCAACTCTGAGTTGCATACATTAAGACTTTATTTTTATATGAGAAAAAATAATTTAAGGTACTGTTTATCTGGTTTTGTGTTGCTTGCAGTTTAACTCTTTCTAATATAGACTCTATTTTTTCTACCTTGGGTTAGACAAACACCCTGGAACCAATCATTGATGACCAGAGGTGGTAGGTGTGATCATGTAATAACATGTTCCCACTATAATTAATGTTTAGGGGCTGGTGAGTATGTGGGATGTCATTTCTAGAAAAAGGGAAATGGGACAATATCATAGATGCCCACTATAAGGTTAAATTTTAAAGATGATTCCAGGGTATTAGATCTGGGTATCTAAGATTAACACAAATAAGGAATTCAGAAAGAAGAATTAGCAAGTATGGAGCAAGAGTTTATAGAGAAGATAGGAAGTAATCAGTTTGATCTAGATAGTTATAAAAATGGACGTTTCTAGCAGTTTAGTGGAAGCCCTCCTGCTGTTCCATTTGCCCACATGCAGAGTATCCTGGTCACCCCACCCTACCCTTTTAGTGTATAGTTCTCTCAACATCTATTCCAGGAGGCTTAAGACTATCATGAGATAACCAACAGGGTGGGTCCTTTGGGAAGGTGTTGGGAAGTTGGGAACAAAGTGTTGGGCTACATGCAGGTGTTCCTTCAGCTAAGGCCATTAAAAAACAATGAGCATTGGGCTACTGTGGAGTAGTCCTCATCAGACAGCAATAAGAAAGACATCTCACATTGCTCCTGGGTACCTGCTTCCATGATGCTTTCATGACACTTTCAACCACTGGAACTTGCTTAAACAATGCTAAACTCCTTCCAACTACATCGTGAAGAGTTCATCTAGTCTAATGGATTGGAAAACTCTCTTGGAAAATACACATTGAAAAACTTTTACCTTAAACCCATGTCAACATATTTTTAAGTTTAGGAATATAGAATTTCTTCCTTTTGTTCTCCTTCTCTATTTATAATGATTCTTTTCCCCATATCTGTTTGGCTTGGAGCCAGGACCAGCCTGTTGAAGTGTTGAGGTTGAATGAATGCAGAGGGAGAAAGAAGCACATTTGAAGTACACTCCTACTGCAGACACATTGAACTTAAGATGATGGTGGGCTGTACCAATGAAAATATGGGACCAGAGGGGTGCAGGGGCTAGAAATGGAATGAAGAGGCCACCCAGAACTTCACCTCAGAAGTGCTGAATAGAGGACAATGGAAATTTTGAAGTCAGTGGCTGTTTTTGAGAAAAGAACTTTAGAAAACATGATAGGGTGGCAGCTAAATTGGAAGAATAGAGAAAGCAATAGTAGTGGAGGGTGGAAAGTTATGGAATTGATCAATTATTTTAGGGGTGGAAGTCTTGAGCATGATTTTTTTTTTCCTGAAGGAAGAGAGACACTAAAGCTGCAAGAATGCACACCACTAGGCTACCTCAATTTCAGATCTAAGTTTTATTTTCTGTGCCCCTCTTCCCAACATGCAACTTACAGACTCCATTCAGGGAGCACAAAGGTCAAGACAAAAGGAGAAGAGAATTGGGACAGAAGATTGGCCCCTTTGGGTCTTAATATATGCTCCTGAAGAGGACCCAGCTTTCTTGCTCCAAATATTTACCCTCAACTTTACCCTCACCCTAACCGGCATGCAATTAGCCTTAGTGTCATGCTCTCAACTGTAACAAAAATGTTAGGAGAATTTTGTGGGATAACTACTCTTGGTCAAATAGAGTACTAGATCAATCATTCCTTTTTTCAATAAACATTTACTTAGCACCTGATATGTGCTATGATCAAAACAAACCTCTCAGGTAGAGAGGCCCACTATTATTATTCTCATGGAAACTTAGATAGATTTAGTGATAGAGCAAGTCTAGACCCTGTCTCTAATGCTTTCTTTTTTTTTTTAACAAATAAATTTTATTGGTACACATTAATAAAGCATAAATCCATCCAAAGTGTAAAATCAGTGGTATTTGGTATAATCACATAGTTGTGCATTCAACACTTCATTTTTAGGGCACTTTCATTATTCCAGTACTAATAAAAAACAAACAAACAAAAAAACTCATCATCTCTCAATCTCTCTATGCTTCCCCTTCCATACATAGCTGCTATTCTGTTTCCTTCTCTCTGGTATATTTGTATTTACATTTTGTAAAAGCAGTCTTATATATGCAATATCACCTATATTTGTATTTTACATGAGGTTTCACTATGTTATCCGCTCCCAAGTTACATTTTTTAGCTTTCCTTCTAGTAATGTACATTTCCTTAAACTTTCCCTTTCAACAACTGCAAACCCTTAAAATAGCTCTGCTAGTCACAAACAGCATGACATGCTCTCACCATTTCCATTTTTTTCCCAAAAGATTTACAAACAACATTTTAACCAATTCTTCACAGATTAACCATCAGCTTTTCATTCTCTACCCTTATTCTACTTTCTGATGATCTATACTCTAATTATTAGCTCCTTGAGTTTACACAATACATGTAGTTCATAATCATGCAATCATACAGTATTTGTCCTTTTGTGTCTGACTTACTTCACTCAATGCAGTATCCTCCAGGTTCATCCATATTGTCAAATGCTTCACGACTTCATTTCTTCTTACTGCTGTACAATATTCCATCATGTGTATATTCCACAATTGGTTTATCCATTTATCAGTTGATGGACATCTGGGTTGTTTTCAACTTTTGGCTATCGTTAATAACACTGCTATGATTATCAGTGTGCAGATGTCTATTTATGTCACTGCTCTCAGTTCTTCTGGGTTTGTACCTAGCAAATTTTTGCCGGGTCACATAGCAAGGCTATGTTCAACTTCCGTAAGAACTGCCAAAGAGTCCTTCACAGTGGCTATACCATTCTACATTCCCACCAACAGTGAATAAGTGTTCCTCTCTCCACCTCCTCTCCAACATTTACAGTTTTCTGACTTTTTAAAAGCAGCCAGTCTAATGAGTGTGAAATGATATCTCATGGTAATTTTGATTGGCATTTATCTAATTGCTAGTGATGTTGAACATTTTTTCATGTGTTGCTTCACCATTTGTATTTCTTCTTTGGACACTTGTCTTTTCAAGTCTTTTGTCCATTCTTTAACTGCATAGTTTGTCTTTTTATTGTTAAGTTGTATGATCTCCTTATATATCATGGATATTGAACTCTTATCAGATATGTTTGCCAAATATTTTCTCCCCTTGAGTCGGCTGCCTTTTCACCCTTTTGACAAAGTCCTTTGAAGTACAAAAGTGTTTAATTTGGAAGAGGTGCAATTTATCTATTATTTCTTTTGTTGCTCGTGCTTTGGGTGTAAGGTTTAAGAAAGTACTGCCTACCAAAAGACCTTGAAGATATTTTCCTACATTTCCTTTTAGGAGTTTTATGGTTGTTATTTTTATATTTAGGTCCTTGATTCATTCTGAGTTAATTTTTTTTGGATAAGGTATGAGATAGGGGTCTTCCTTCTTTCTTTTGGATATGGCTATCCAGTTCTCCCAGCACCATTTGCTGAATAGACTTCTGGCCCAGCTGGGTGGGCTTGACAGCCTTGTCAAAAATCACTTGACTATAGATTGAGGGTCTATTTCTGAGTTCTCAGTTTGGTCCATTGGTCAATCTGTCTGTCCTTATGCCAGTACCATGCTGTTTTTACCACTGTAGCGAAGTAATATGCTTTAAGATAGGGCCTGACACTCCTCCAACTTTGTTCTTGTCATTAAAGACATTTTTTACTATTCTGGGCCCCTTACCCTTACAAATAAATGTGATCATTGGCTTTTGATTTCTGCAAAAAATGTTGTTGGGATTTTTACTGGGATTGCATCTAATCTGGAAAATCAGTTTGAGTAGAATTGGCATCTAAATGATAATTAGTCTTCCAATCCATGAACACGGAATGCCCTTCCATTTATTTAAGTCTTCTTTGGTTTCTTTTAGCAATGTTTTCTAGTTTTCTGCACACAGGTCCTTTATGTCCATGGTTAAGTTTATTCCTAAATATTTTATTGTTTTAGTTGTATTATAAGCGGAATTTTTTTCTGATTTCCTCCTCAGATTGCACATCAGTAGTAAATAGAAACGCTATTGATTTTTGAGTATCAATCTTGTGTTCCACCCCTTTGCTTAACTCGACTATTAATTCTAGTATAATTGTTATGGATTTTTCAGGAATTTCCAGATAAAAGATCATGTCATCAGTGAATAGTGAAAGTTTTACTTCTTCCTTTACTATTTGGGTGCCTTTTATTTCTTAATCTAGCCTATTTGCTCTAGCTAGAACTTTTAGCAAAATATTGAATAATAATGGTGATAGTGGGCATCCTTGTCTTGTTCCTATATTAGTGGGAAAGCTTTCAGTCTTTCACCATTGTGTACAATGTTAACTGTAGGTTTTTTATATATGCACTTTACCATATTGAGAAAGCTTCCTTTTATTCCTAGCTTTTGGAATGTTTTTATCAAGAGAGGGTGCTGTATTTTGTCAAATGTCTTTTGTGCATCAATAGAGAGGATCATGTGATTTTTCTTTTTCAATTTGTCAATGAGGTTTATTACACTAATTGATTTTCTTGTGTTGAACCACCCTTGCATACCTGGGATAAAACCCACTTGACCATGGTATATAATTCTTTTAATGTGCTTTTGATTCTGTTTGCAAGTATTTTGCTGAGGATTTTTGCATCTATATTCATTAGAGATATTGGTCTCTAATTTTCTTTTTCTGTTGTATCTTTATCTGGTTTTTGTATTAAGGTGATGTTGGCTTCATAGAATGAGATTGGTAGTATTCCCCTGTGTTCAATTTTTTGGAAGATCTTGAGCAAGATTGGTATTAATCATCTTTGAATCATTGGTAGAATTCGCCTTTGAATCTATCTGGTCCTGGGCTTTTCATCTTTGGGAGGTTTT
>JAQZBX010090752.1:0-12466 GCA_029593785.1 Cabassous unicinctus
GTAACCATAAAGAAAATAATCAGAGAATATGCAAACTTACAGAGAAAGAAAGAAGAATACAAGTTACCAGGCCTGAGGAGCAGGGGCAATGGGGAGTTAATGCAAAATGGGTATAAGGTTTCTGTTTGAGGTGAAGGGAAAAGTTCCAGTAGTGGGTGGTGGTAAGGGTACTCCAACACTGTGAATGTGATTAATCCCACTGAATAGTTATGCTTGGGAGGGGTTGGATGGGAAGATCTATGTTTTATATATGCTTCTACAACTAAAAAAATAAAAATTATTAAAAAAGATAAACTAAAGAGATAAAAATAACGAAATGCAATACATGATACTAGACGGGACTTAAGAATGAAGGTGAAAAGGCTCAAAAGGGCATTTTTGGGACATAAGACAAAAGGAATATAGACTGTAAGAAAGCTTCATGGCAATGTTCAATTTCTTGAACTTGATAACTGCACATAGAGTGATTGTATAAGTGAATATCCTTGTTCCTAGGAAATGTACATGGAAGTATTACATGTTCAAGGAGTATAATGCAAGAAACCGGCTCTCAAATATTCATAAAAATAGAAGATAGATGGATGATAGAATGATATAGCAAAAGTGGTAAATGTTAAAACTGGCGAATCTGGGTATCCGGGGGCAAAGGGGTATGTTGGAGTTCTCTGTATGGGTTTTATATTATTTTTCAACTGTCCTGTATATATGAAATTATTTCAAAATGAAAAGTTAAAAAACAAAAACAAACAAAACACGCCAAGACCAAAACCTATGTATGCTCAAATATGAAAGGCCGAAAACTGGTTTTAGTTTACTAGTAATCTGTTTATAAAGTGGAGAGAAAAAAAATCTCTTTGAAGGAATTAAGAAGATAATTTCAAAATACACTCTGGTTAGCAAGATTTCAATAATTAAGAAGCCAAATAAGGCTGGCACATTATGATGGCGAATTTATCACCAGCTACATTAGAAAGAAGCTTTCTCAAAAGCACAAAGGCTCAAACTTGACTTACCTTAACATCTTGGGAAGAAAAAAATAGGTCTTAAATGTAGACTAAATCTTAAAAAACCATATCAATATAATTGGAGTTGGTGAGGAAAGAGAAGCGTTTAATTCCAATATATACACACATATACACGTACAAATTATAAGTAAGTGATTTCCTTTTCATTGTGTATCACAATTTTATATGCTTAGAGGAAGACTAGATTTGACTGTCCTTTTATTCATTTAATAAATGTCATTTAATTCTTTGAAATAAACCACAACCAAAACTGAAGCCATGAAAAAACTGGTAGTAAACTAGTTCAACATTATTTGACAAATATACATTTCTGAAATGGAAAGAAATGAAACAGAATAAAGTAGTAAAATAAGGACCTAGACCAGATTAATGATTGTAAAATATGAAAATTAAACCTGTTAATACTTTAATGATAAATTTTCATAATAAAAAATGGGACACAAGACTAAAATTCAGATTATTCAGAATAGGCCAATATTGTTTTCTAACTGATGAAGTTCTGATTAACAAAGCCAAGGGGTTACCCTTAATAGACCAGGGGTTGGCAAACTTTTTCTGTAAAAGATTAGATAACCTTTGGCAACCGAATGGACTCTGTCTAAACTACTTAACTCTGGCATTTTAGTGCAAAACCAGCCCCAGACAGTATATAATCAAAACTTTATTTACAAAAACAGATGTCAGGCCAGATTTGGCCTGTGGGCCTTAGTTTGCCAAGTTTGCAATGGGCAATAAAGCTATTTGGAGGCATAAGTTATGTTCATCTGTCCCTAGCACATTGACTAACACACAGTCAGGCTCACTGAATTCATTCATTTGGGACACATCAGTGAACAAAAGACAAAAATCGCCACATTGTGGTAGGGTAAACCTCCAAATTTGCTTTCTTGTATGAATAACTGCAGTAGCTTCTTTTTTTGTAGGGGGATGGGACGGCCACTTTTGTGAAAACACAATAAAACGACTACTGGATATTTAAACCCCAAATGTAATACCTAGTTTTCAGTGTTGCTGCTGTTCTTGGCGATTTGAATCCCCACCTGCTGACTCCTGCCATTGCCTCAAAGGCTAATCCACTTATGATCCAGGAACCCTTAAGCTGCCTACTGTAGTTCCAAAACATCTTCTGATTTCTCTCTCCTGTAGTGTATAAAGATGATGGAAGCTGAAGAAGGAGTCACAGGAACAGGGGAAAAGTAGTGACTGTTAGGACCGAAGTGAGAGACTTGAATTCCCAAATTATCCCAAAATACAGAAGGAGGGCAAAATCTTCTATGCTGTATCTATACCAAATCTACACTAGCCTCTGAGCATGTTTACATACTCCCTTAGCCTAAGATAGTAGTTTGCTTGGTATCAAATCTTGGTTTTGGAAGGGGAGGAGACTTTTAGGGAAGAAACATCGACAAGGGCTGAGATTTAATGCCAGCAAAACAAGATATCGTTTATTGAAACAATGATATCAATCTCATTCTCTCAACAACACTATCCAGCAGTGAATACCATTCCCATTTTACACATTAGGAAACTGAAGCTCAAAGGTAAGTAACTTATCTCACCACAGATACTAAGGGGAGTCAAAATTTGAACTCAGGTTTAACTCTGAAGTTCATACTTCAACACAAGAAATGCTGGAAATATACCCTATTTGTAAACTGGGAGCTTCTATTATATAAATATAAGGACAACAGAAACAAATGCAGCCACAAAAAATCATTTATTCAACAAATACCTAGTAATTGTGGAATGGTCACTGAGAAAAAACATTTTTAAAATTAAAAATCTACTATAGGAATAAAAATACACTACAATATCATTCAGGGGGGATGTTAAATAGGGTATGATACCTATTTATTTTCTATTCAAATAAGTGGTCTGATAGGAAAGTAAACTTCTTTTACATGAATTTTGGTGGAGAAAAATCTCGTCTCTGCATCAGAAAGTGGAGTGTTATAGTTTATCTAAATATTGTTAATGTTGCTTTAGCCCTTTGATAAGCTCAACTAAAACACATTTTTACATCGCAATAATTGTTACTTAGAATAGATCTTCTCAATCTTGGCTTGTTAATTTGATCATGAGGTATTAAACATCTTAAGGAGTTTGGGTATTTGCAAATTAGGTATTTTAAAGGTCCCTGTCCCTGTGTAGGTAAAAACAGCACCCAGGTCAACAGGCCTTATGCTATCCTTGTAGGAATGGAAGAGGATTCCCTGCCAGAAGGTAAGCTCCCAAACCTTGAGGTCCAGGAATAATGTTGGAAACACAGCAAGGCATTCTTAATGGAATGGTGGAATTATGACTTAGATGTTCTTTTCTAAGTTAAACATATTTACATTTGGCTCCCAGGGGTTTTTAAGATGTTGATTGGATAAAATTTTGGAGAAGTTTAGGTTTGGTATGCACAGTCAACTTCTTGTATATTCCAGAGTTTTGGAAAAACACATTCTGAGAGCTGAACAAGAAATGGATATAAAACAAGATGTTATTCTGAAGGAGTGGATAAAGGAGAGGAAGTTAATAGGTATAGAAAGTAGCCTGTAGATTTTTACATATCTGAACCTATTTCTAGGATTGTATGTTTGTGGGGAGGAGAATAAAAGGTTAAACATGTCTCCTCACAAGGAGTTGGTCAACAGTAGTCCTACCTTCACCCTTTCTCCTCCCTTTCCCAGTCTGTTTGGGGGTGAACAAGCTGGAATTTGCAGAGGAGAACCTTCACTCAAGAGGTGATGGAGGAACAAACTTTGGAGCTTAACACCTCAACAATAACTTTACTTATAGCTACCTACAAGGGAATAGTGACTTTCTTTGACTTAAGGATTAAGTATAGGGCCAAGATCCAGAAGGCAGGGATGTCTGCCTCAGGCCCTTCTTACTGTAGTCCCTACCCTATTGCAGGGTAAGGCAGAATACTACAAATGTAGGGTTACTAAGAGCAGGACAGCAACTCCCAGAAGGAAAAAAAAAATGAGGATAATTTCTAGATCCCCAGGCCAAAGAGGGAAAAAGAGGGGCATTATTTTAGCCCTAACTCTTATTTACCTGGCTCTTTAAATGTCTCTGTATATGTCCAGAAGGAGCTGAAGGAAGAAGGATGTTTTCTGCTACAGAGAAGAGAAACTGAAGGCTGCTTCTACAGGACCAGCACTAGGGGGCACCGGAGCAAAGTATACTGAGCATGACCTGTGAGACTGCCAAAGAGCTTCAACTCTGGAAATTAGGGGAACAGAGGAAATACCCAATGGTGAAACCCATTGCACTTCCATTTCAAATAAAGATCTAATCCTGTTCCTGTTATAGTCTTTGTCATATAGTTTTGTGCTCATTTCATTTTATAAAATCATGTGCATTGTTGTTAAATTATAACTTACATTTAAATTTCAAATACAATAAAACTATCACCTATAATCTTCTGAATGACAGTGCTAATGACCATAAAGAAGAAAAAAAAATTTTAGAAAGTACTTTCTGCAGAGTGATTTGGCAATCTGTATCAAGAACCTTAAAAATGTAGTCTTCGACCCAGCAATTCCATTTTTAGAAATATAATGAGGGGAAACAATGAAAAACACAGAACAAGCTTTTGTACCAAAATGTCCATCGCAACATTCATTTTATTAATAAAAATGTTTAAACTACTATATCCAAGAGAGGAGAGTGGTAAAATAAATTATGGAATAGCTACCTACTATGCATACACTTAAAAAACTATAAGCATTTCTTAATAACTGAAGAAAATATATTAATTGAAGAGAGAAGATACAAAATTGTAAATACAATATGATCTCAATATTAGAAATGTACAGAAAAGTACTAAAAGAAAATACACCAAAATATTAACAGTGGTTATCCACATGTGGTAAGATCAGTGATTTTCATTTGATTTCTATTTTTCTAATTTTTCAGTGAGCATGCATCCAAGAGAGCTCCAAATTTATGAAAACTGATCTACCTATACCAAAAACTAGTAAGCATAATTTATTAATTAAAATTTTATGTGACCTTTTCAGAACTTTAACAAGTTTCTATAAATGTATTAATGAGTAAAGCAAAACAAAGAAGATGGTGGGCAGTTGGCTAGGTCTCTCACTAGCTAATTGGCTTATTCCCTTTCAACATAAGTTAATGAGTAGTCAAAAAACAAACAAACAAACACCCAAACTACTTCATGTAATAGACTTTTGGGTTACTTCTAAATGATCAACAATATGAATGTGAAATATATAGATCCCAAGGGCTTACTGCATTACATTTAAATTTCAGGAAAAAAAACAAAAAAACAAAAAAAACAAAACAACGGAGAAAACGGACAGAGATTTTTAGGTATATCATTATCAACATCCTCCATATACTTTTCTCTGTAATCCACTGGGCACTAAAATTGAACCATTTAAAACCAGAGTAACTTTTCAACTAAATGCCTTTGGAGATACAGAATGATGGCCATTATGTGACATTCTGTGTTATAACCAATTGATTAACAGACATTGCCAGTCTGTCTTCAATGGAGAGTCAACTAATGTGCCCTCAAAATTTTTGTTTAAAAATGAAAACAACCAAAACAAGACCTTCCAGAACTGGTTGCAGTAAAAGTTCAGTAATACAAGGGTTTAAAGAGTGCTAACAGAAAGTCTACTAGATTGAAAATCAAAAGATCTGTGCTACAGTTATAAAATCTGTAATTTTAGCCAATCCCAGTCTCTGTTAAGACTCAGATTCCCTAGGTGTAAAAAAGGGATTAAGATAACATCCATTTTATAGGATTATTGCAAAGGTTTAATTAAATTTGAGCATTCATGTTTAAGTGATTCACAAAATGTCAAATACCAACAATGTAATAACAACAAAAATAACGTTCCCTTATTAGCCTTGTCTAAAATGAGCAGGTTTGATCAAATTATTTCCAAATCCCCTTACAACTCTAAGATTACATTTATAAACAACAAACTATTGCTACATCAAATAAAATACAGAACACTCTATGCATTTTTCTAGTATTCATTCTAACTCAAAAAATATTGTGAGTTATACATGATAAACCCAAACCTGAGATTAGGATAGAGAATCAAGGTATTTCTGTTGTAGTAGTTTAAAAAATATTGTTGCGAAAATACATGCCTACTGTTAAACATCATAAACAACAAAACCCTCAAACAGTATAAAATGAAAATTAAGTTTCTCTCATCATGCCTGCTCCAAAGAAATCCTATTTCCTAGAGGAAACCACTGTTAAGATTCTTGTGTATCTATCCAGACATCTTCAGTGTAGCAGTTATTACATTAGCCTTAGCATAGATTGCAGAATTTTAGACCTAGAAAAGATTGGCCCGAACAACTTTTAATTTTACAAAAAAGTAAACTGAGACACAGATAAATGATTTTTTAGGTGTTATTGATACCTGGAAAAACACTTCACAATTCACAAAATGCTTTAACATTAATTATCTAATTTAAAATTAAGGTTTTAAATTAAGGTTACATGACAAGACAATGATATAGCTTGAACTATAGTTAGGAAGTTGATATCTTATCATGTGGGATGTTAATAATATAAATTATTTGTATAAAACTTACATACATGACAAATTTTCAAAGACATTGTATCAGAAAGTTTGGCAATTCCTGATCTGGTATTTATTATATATGAGTCATTAGAATAATTGTTTTAATAGAGAGGAATCTTAGAAAAGAAAGATCAATTTTTAAAGTTTGCATTTGTCTTGAGGATTCACACTTTTCAAGATTATCACTTAAAGAACAATTTTAAAACTCCAGAAACAAACAATACAAAATGATTACTGAATATACTTTGGATAAGAAAACTAGAGCTTCAAAAAGAAGAAATATTTCAAGAAAGACACCTAAATAAGGAGAATTTCACAAATGCTATAAATATACACAAAACTATAAACAGAAATCAACTGAGTAATAAAGCACCTAAAATATGCTGCAGCACTCTTTCTGGCATAAAGAAAATCAGTGTGGACCACGAAACCTGCCTAGTCCCTATGTCAGTAAAATCATTATATCTGCATGTGATCACTGATAAAAATAAAGCTCTCTCTTATTAGGAGAATTTGTCAGGCCTAAATTAAGAATAAAGGCAAAGAATCTCAAAATAATTCAGCTGAAAACAGGATTAAAAAATAGGAAATAGTCAAAGAAGTTGCCTCAAGAATAAGAGATCCTCACTCCAGTTATGGAATATAGTTAAATTAACTATGAATTAACCATTAATTAGGTTAAATTTTAGGCAAATATCTAAATTTATTAAATGTAATTATCAACATTCAGTCAAAACACAAGTAACTTAGACAACCAAAATGACCTCAGTGGAAAAAAATGGAATATAAAAATCAACTAGATGGAAAAAAAAAACAGAATAAAAGCAATTGTACATAACATATAAACTCTTGCTATTAAATTTCACCATATTAAAAACATCTCAAAAAAAGTGAAAAAAATATAATACAGATTTAAAGTGGCTTTTGTTATTAATAAAAGAAGGTTTACATTGATTTTTGCTTTTCAAGACTGAAATTGTCAATAAAACAGATAAACTCTGAAGGCTAATTAGCATATCCTCATCCCTCTAATTAAAAAACAAACCAACTATCTTCCAAAGGCAGAAAAAGCCTCAAATTATTATTCAAAATTTCAGAAAAATATTCTTTCTCTGAGAAAGAATATAAGGAATATAAGGAATATCTTAATATTCCTTATTAAGCTGGTGGTTCTATATGGTAAATGTATTAAACATCTTTACTGGTTAAACAGCTTCTGTTTTGTTAAGATGAGTTTATTTGGTTCTTTTATCAAATGTTTGATCTTATTCATATGTTCAAGCTGCTCTTGTTTCATGAAACTACTAAAACATATTTATCTTATATTTGTGTCAGATAATTCCAATGTGTGAAGTATTTTTTTGGTCTGATTCTCTTATCAGTTATTATTTGACTGGTTCTATTCATGGTTCCTTGTTTTCTTTTGAGTTTAGTGACATTTTCGTATGAGTTTCTCATATTTTCTTAAATATTATTTGTAGAAAATTCTTTAGAGGCATTCCTTCAGAAAGACTTTGTAAATTCCATTAGGTACTTGGAACATCTCAATCAAAATCCCAACCTGGGATTTTTTTTTTTTTTGACACTGAAGTAGTATGAATTCAGGGTGAAAACCTATGTGAAAGCTAGTTCACAGCTACAAACTCTCATGGGACACCTATTTTGCCCCTTTAATCAATGACAACCTTTAAGACAGGCTTTTTTCCTTGTAATCTCCCAGCCCATGAATATGGAGCTAGTGTAGGTTTATTTCTAGTTTACTCCCCTTGCACTGGGAGTAGCTCTTTAGGATTCCAACTTTATTGGAAGGATGTGGCCGCCTATTAGACATTCCACCTTGGAAGGGCCGTGGGCTTTACCTAGATTAGAAAAGATCTTCAAGGTGAAGCAAGCTTTAGTGCTCTGCTTCACTCTCCTTGGATTCTACTTTCACTTAACAATGACCTGTTATTTTACTTTTTGCTTTGCCTACACTGGATAGATTAAATAAAAAAAAAATTTATCCAGCATTTTAGGATGTTTTTAACAGGTTGGTAGTTCAGTTTGGGCCCTAAGGTGCCATACTGCAAGAATCAAAAGACACATCCTGTTTATCTTTCAATATTATTTTTCTTTTTACAGAATGTCGCAGCAACAGACGTCTTACAGTTTCTACTGCAGTTATTTCTCACAAAAATCTTAACTTTGTATAAATATACAACTATGCATCTATGGCTTGAAGGAGACTGGTTATTTTTCAAAAGGAGTAAAGACATAAGTTACTCATTATAGAATAAAGCAAAAACTGGTAATAGACACAACTGTGTCTTATAAAAATGTGTAATATTTATAATAACTTAAAACAATACATTAATAAATAACAAGTTAAGCAAGATTATTATTTTAATAATAACAGTTCTGCCTATAGAAACTCTTACTTACTTTGGAAGGAGAACCATCAGTAATTTTCACCAACTGCCAAAGAATCGAGTAATGGGAACACTGCAGTGCCTGCACGACTATCTGAATCAAGTGAAAAGGCAAAAAGATTTTTTAATGGAAAAAATTAAAAAATTTGAAAAATAAATTAAAATCTTCACATTAAGAGAAAAATATTAAAAATGACTTTTCTTGTAATAGTGTCCAATTCAAATTTTTGTAGAATAAATGTATAAAATAATACTCAGTTAAAAAAAATATAAATCAATATATAAATCTAGAGAATAAAGACAGATGTAGTACTGAAAAATATGAACCCAATAATGCTGTTTTAAACAAAAATGTCCTTTCATGTATATTTTGCTTACTCAGGTTTTCAAAAGTAAATTGAAGAAATTATTTCTATCAAAATTTTATAACTGAATAATCTACGCATTTTGTTTTAAAGCATTTTTACTGTGAAATATAAAACTCATACAGAAATGTACGTAAAACACATATAAAGCTTAAAAAGCAAAAACAGTTGTTTAACCACTACCCAGGTCAAGAAATAGAACACTGCCAACACCCCTCCTAATACGATCTATTTACTCTTCCCTAAGAGTAAGAGTTATTTTGACTTACATGGCAATCAGAATGTTTGAACGACCTAAGACTGCTTCTCTAAATACTAGAGTTTATTTTGCCCATTTGTGAACATTATATAAATGGAATCATTGAATATGCATCACATTGAATCTGACTTCTTTCACTTAACATTTATGTTTAAGATTATTCCATGTTGCTGCATGTTGCTGTAATTCATCAATTTTTTTGTCCTGAATAACATTTAGATTATCTATTTATTTATTCATTCTATTGTTGATGGACTTTTACAATGCTTCTAGTTTTAGGCCATTATGAATAATGTTGCCATGAACAATCTTGTACTTATTTCCTTGGGCACTTGTGCACACATTTCTCTGGGGCAGAGGTTCTCAAATTTCTTAGACTCAGGATTTCTTTAAAAATATGAAAAACACCAAAACACACAATCCCAAACTTTCGGAGAACAAGATTCCCACTGCTTATCCTGGCACCAGCCAACCATCTTTGACTGTGGTGGGGGCAAAGAATGGGGGACGGTGGCTGGTTTGCTCTTGCTAACTTACAGAAGATTAGCAGCCTCTCTTTTCATTGAGCAATCTCCCATTATTTTAAATGTTGTCAGGTTCGAGAATTGCACAATAATTGATTCCAATTGCTCTTTCCAGTTCAACCCTGAGTTGCTTTAGTACAGCGACAGACCCCACTAGAGCTTTGTGCATTGCCATATTGCATGATATCACTGATACTTAACTTTAGTGGATACTACCAAGTTTTTCAAATTGGCTATATCTGGTAGTCTTTGCTAGTTCCTATGGCTGTATGTTTTCACCAACACTTCACATTGTCAGATATTTTAAATTTATTTATTCTATCATGTATGTGCAGTTTAATGTGGTTTGAATTCACATTTCTCTAATTACTGATGGGAACTTTTAATTTGAATATCCTGTTTTGTGAAAGAAATATCTGTTTAAGTTTTTTATCTCTATTTTCTGAGAAACAAATAATAGAATTCAGGAAAATAAAATTAAGAATCATAAAGTAAAAAATAATTCCATTTTGGATAGGTCTTTTACTACATTTTTGTTTGAAAACATGTTGTACCTTTATTGTGATAAAGCATATTGATGATATATTCTTTTATTTGATAAATTTATCTACAATATCACTAATATCTTCTCCATTTGATAAGATAAAAACCTTAAGGATGAATACATGGAGAAAATAAAATAAGTCAAAAGAGAAGTCAGTAAATGGAAGGCTACAGTAACCAGTGCGCAGTTTTACCTAGTTTTACTCTAAAATTTTCAGGTTTCAGATCACTTAAGCAAAAGATACCTCCAAATGTGCCTACTCAACACTGAAAATAACTTATCAGAATTAGAGGGATGCTTTTGATGCAAAATAAATGAGGTGATGTTGGGGTTTTAATAAACATAATTATTAAATGATTGATTCAGAATGCCCCAAACAAAAGAGAAATCACTATTACACCTGGAAGATGCTCAAGGACAATGCATCTAATGGTTCTAAGACACCTTCTAGTAAGTTCTAATGTAAAGTACAAAAGTAAAGTGGTTTATATGGAAAAGACAAAATTAAAAAAAAAAAAAAATCTCTTGAAATTGAAACAATCTGAATTGTTAAATTACTAAAAAAATGATATAAAAATTGACAGCAATAATGGGAAATTAAATTCTAGAAAAAATGTTGACAAATTGCTTTATTTGGATTACAACATTTATCCTAATCATCATAACTATTTCATTTCCTTCTACTTCTCTACTGACCTATACCAGGAATTTTTCAAACCGTGTCCCACAGTTTTGTAGGCATTTCCCGGTGGTGGTTATGATGGTATGGGGTAGAGAGAACCACAGTCACCTCAATATATATTCCAAATAGAGCATCCCCATTTTAATGTTTCACATATTGGTATACCTCATAAGCTTATTTTTAAAAAGGGCTCCACTGCATTATTTTAAAATAAAAGCTCTCTATCATTAATTGGAAGCATTCTGTTTTCTCACAGTTATAAGTATATAACATATGTGATCAAATTTCAAAAGGATATTTGGAACTCTTTTTCCAAGCTTCACACCTGTCATTTTGGTATTTTACCCTCTTCTCAGCAATGTCAATCTAACTTATTCAGAAATCATTTATTCACCAAATTCATCTTTCTGGAGCAGAGATGAAATAAGCAGCATTTATTTAACAATAAAGAAATTGAAAAAGCCAAAATAGATTGTTTTAACGTATGTGCACCACATTCCTTTTGCATTTTCTTGACTAACATTGTTCTGATCCTGCAGAGGGTCTTCAAATAATAGCAAATGTTAGTCTGGTGACTAAGAATTTCTAACTCTCCTCCGCTGTACTAATGTTTCCATAAGGGAATGTTGTTTCTGAGAAGGAACAATAATGTGGTTCATATATCTCTGGGCGAAAATAGTGAAGAAGCAGAAGTGCCTTCTCCATCTTCTCTTACTCAGTCTGCCAGGATACCAATGACTCAGGAGATTTGGGTCCCTGAATGACTGGGCAGAGCAGTGATACCATCCTTCCCCTAATTGTACCTTATGGTTATGGGGATGAAAAATAAGACTGGCATATAATCTCTAAAGGGGTTACATCAATTTATTCTTAAAATAGTATTTGAATGTATTTCAGATAATGAGGATTGTGGTTAATAGCACAAATACAAGAATGTTCTATGAACTAGAACAAATGTACATCACTATTACAAGGTGGTAAGACTATGGAGAGCCATGGGAAAAATACAATTAATGTAACCTAAGGACTAGAGTTAACAACAACATTGTAATACTCTTGCATCAATGCCAAAGAAGTACTGTGTTAAAAATA
>JAQZBX010090753.1:0-12471 GCA_029593785.1 Cabassous unicinctus
TTGGCATCTGTGTTCCTGAGAGTGACAGAGTTGGACTCAAACAAGTCATCCCTGCACATGGTCCATCAGTCCCTTCTACTCAAACCTATATGTGATGCAGGAGTTTTTAGGTGTACTTCCAGAGACTGTATCCTCTGGCCCACCTATGTGCCAGCTGTGCCTGGAATCTCAGTGGAGCTGCAACTCCTACCCTACAGCTGGCCACTCATTTTAATACACTCAATCCATAATATCTGCTTAGGGCATCTGGGGTGTTATACTCTGTTCCAGTTAAAATAATGTTCTTTCCCTCCTCTTTAGCCCATTGGCATCCTGCTCTTTTCCTATCACTGCCCTCTGCTTTCAGTTCACCTAGTGTTATGACAAAGTCTATTTGAGGCTCATTTCTAGAAATGCAAATGATTTTTTAACTTATTGAAACAGTCATCATCTATGCATGGTGACAGACAAATCCTTTTTTTCCCCTGGCACTTTACATGTTTATTAGAGAATAAAAAACGCCACACTTTACTGATAATTTTAAAAGGAAGTTTTTAACATTTCACCATGAAAGATAACACAGCTGTTTTCCAGATTAACAAAATTCTTTTGTATTCCTGATTTGCTGAGAGTTAATAGCAAGGGTTTTTGGATTGCATCAAATACTTTCTTCATGCCTATTGAGAATAATATGGGTTCTTTCTTTTTTAATGAATAAATACACTGATTTAAATCCTTAAATTTTTATTAAACCTCAAATTTCATGCCTGAATAAAGGTAAATTAATCATGGTATATATGTTGTCCTTTGCTGAATTCAGTTTCTCAGTATTTATTTAGGTTTTTGCATCTTGGTTATTTAGTATGTTTATCATGCAACTTTTTTTTTTTTATCTCCTGTTACTTTGCTATAGTTGTTAAATTAACCTTGTAATCGATTTTTGAACAAGATTAATTTTACTTGCTCCTTCCATATTTGGTTGTCCTGCCTAAAAAGCTGTAGGCCAGTTATTTTATTTGCAAGAAGATTTAAATCACTGATACTGTTTATTAAATGGTTAAAGTTATTTTCTCATAGTTTATTAGAAAATTTGCCACTGCATGCACTAGGGTGCTGGAATCTAAAGTTTATTATGTGGACTCTCATGGCTTTCATCCTTATCCCAGTCTGATTGGCTCTCTCCTGGTGCCCATTCACTTATTTTATACTTATTATTTGGTGTCAGGAAATGAACAGTAGACTGCCCAAGCATTTTGTGTCTACAGCTTCCTCAAATCCAAAATATAAGAATGATATATTATTATAATATTTTCCTAATTTTGATTAGCTTCCATAAATTATTTTTGTTTTCATATTTTCCCTACTAGTTTCAAAGTTTTGTATTTCACATTCAGGTTTTTAATCCAGCTGAAAGGCATTTTTATGTATGATGTGGTGCAGGAGTCCAGTGTCATCTGTGTATCAGATGAGAACACATCTTCAGCATCATAGAACAGAGAGTAGCAGTTGAAGTGTTTGAGGTGGTTGGGGAGGTTAGGGTGGCTGGAGGGGTTGGAGTTTTGGAGTAGTGAGTGTGACTCATTCTGGTGCAGGGGTGGGGTCCTACATCTGCACCTTTGGTGATTCAATCATGTCAGAAGACACATAGTGTCTTCCCAACCACCTGCCAAGGGCCAGCATGCCTGGTTCTGCCCTTCCTGGCTATTACCCATTCACCCCCTTCTGGCTCCCATGGGGAAGGCAGGAGCCTTTGAGGCTTATACCCAGGAGACTGACCAGAAGAGTTCCATGATGTACCCATCTGGCCATCAGTGCATAAGCTGAGATACCAGGAGGGAGTGGAAGGTGGATCACGAATCAGGGATTGGGAGCTGTTAGAGGTAGTGAGATGTGTCACAAAGGTGCCTATGGCTCTGCCCGTAAAAAGACCCTTGAGTTGTCCATTCAATAGGTCCTAGATAACAGGGGGAAAAAAAGGATTTCTACAGAATTTCAGATTCCTTCACTATCATCACCAACAGTGAACCACTATCATCCTTCGACTAAGGAGGAATTTTGAAAATGATATTAAAACATAATATTCATATTTAATAATAATGAATTAACAAAATGAAGTTTAGCAATCATGGCCAGATTGGAGCTCAAGATGGGAAAAAATAAAAAAGCCCTAAACTAGACATTCAAGGGAGTGAAATGAGCCTTCCTCTTTTGCCATTGTTCCCATCCCAAACTTTCTCACTCCCTGCCTCCCAAGAGTTGATAAACTGCTTTGGGCTTCTTGAACATAGACTTAGATGCTAACTAAGGGAGAGATTTTTCTTCAGAAAAGGTCTGACAAAAGTTTTATAAACAAATTTCTTGGTGCTCCATTACTGGAAATGTATTTGAAATGCCTCTTTGGAGATAACACTCAAATCTAGCCTATAGGCTATATGGGAATTAGTCTCATTTTTTTTTTTTTTTAGCACTTCTAATTTGGCATCCAAAATGTTATTTTCCATTTTATTCACCATAGAATAACTATTCCAAACTTTTCATAAAGTCTTTAGTTTCAGTCATAGATAGGGTCTTTGAAGTTTCTGTTTCTTCAAGTTTGCTCAGCTGGTGTTTGGCAGAGATATCCTCGAACTCCTGGAAGCAAAACAAAAAGTGAAGACACAATCCTCCCAGTTTTTGCTCATTGGGTCTGTTTTGATGCACTTAAATCAAGCCTTAAGCCTGCCCTTTACAGCTTGCCACAGCCTTCAAGCCTTGTCTGGGCTCAGCTGTTTGGAAATTGTAGGGTCTTTTCAGGTCTTTTCTGCAAATGCATGTTGTTGTGCCTGAGCATATACATTATTTTCTCATTGCAAATGCAAACCCTGACTTTTGAATGCCTTAATTTCCAAAAGAAACTCTCCACCTTTTCTCCTCAAGATTTTGGTGACATATTGTTTGCCTCAACTTTAATCCTTCACCCCAGGTGGCTGTTGTTTGTCCAGTTGCCTTACAAGGTATGTAGGGAGTTGTTGCCAATTTGCACTGAAAGTGTCAAATTAGGTAGACAAGGGCCTTTCATTTAACCCTCAGACAGGTTAGAAACAAAACCACAATTCTTTGAGTATAAAGTCTGCTCTGTTTCCTCCAGAACCAGTGATGAGAGTCCGACACAGTGAATTCCACCTGACATTTTCAAGACTACTGCTGAGTTGGGGAGGATGGTGGGGCAAGGATAAGTAAAAATGTCAGATTATGATTTTTTAAACTGCCTCTTTCTGTTTAATTCAGAGTTTGCTTCATTACTATAAACTTTGATTCCTTTCCAGATTTCTGAAAAAGTTGATTCTGACGTTTTTGCTTGACTTTTCAATGTTTCTCAGGAAGCTGCTTTCTCTACCCATCCCACTGATGATACTCTATGAAGGTATTTTTAAATGCATTAATTGTATTTAAACAATTTTATTAAGATAGAAATCCCATACCATACAATTTATGCACTTAAAGTGTACAATTCAGTGGATTTTAGTATATTCACTGATATTTTTCAACCACCAAAATACTCAATTTTAGAACCTTTCATCACCTCCAAAAGAAATCCCATATCCTCTATCACCACACTAAGCAAACACTAATGTATTTTCTTCCTCTATAGATTTCCTATTCTAGACTTTCATATGAATTAAATTATATAGTGTGTGGTCTTTGTGACTGCCATCTTTCACTTAGCATAATGCTTTCAAGGTTCATTCATTTTGTGGCATTTAGAAGTACATCATTTTTAAAATTTTTATAAAGACTTTATTAAGATATAATTTGTACATACCATACAAACCACCCATATAAAGTAAATAATTCAGTGTTTTTAGTATGTTTACAGAGTTGTACCACAACCATGAATTTTAGAATATGCAATTTATGAGCAAAATACATTCCACTGTATGGATATACCACAATTTTAATCCATTTTTCCTTTGATGGACATTTCAGGTGTTTACACCTTTGGGCTATTATGAAAATTGCTATTACAAATATTAGTGTACAAGATTTTGTCTAGATGTATGTTTTAATTTATCTTGCATGTATACTGAGAAATAGAATTGCTGGGCCATATGCAAAATATGTTTAATTGTTTAAGGAACTATCTCACTGTTTCCAAAACCGACATCAACTTTTACTTTCCCATGAACAGTGTTGGAGAGTGCTGATATTGCCACATTCTCACCAATACTTGTTGTTACCCCACTTCTTTATTTTAGCTATCCTAGTGGGTATGAAGTATCTCACTGCAGATTCTGTTTTTCATTTTTAAAAATTTCATTGGTATTTCATTCCTATATGAATATACATAAACAATAATTGAATAGAAAAAGTTATTAACTTACAAATCAAACATGCATAACATCATATTGGATTTCTATACATCACCTCAACAACAAAACCTTGCATTATTGTAAAACATGTTTCAAATAAAGAAATTGCATCATCAAAAATTACTATTAACTATAGGCCCTATCTTACCTTTGATATATTTGTGCCCAAAACACCCTATTTTAAATCTCATTATGTGTCACCATCAGTTGTATTCATTTCCACACTTTTACAATATACCTTATTAAAAATTCTACATACAGTAAGCATCAGCTCACATTCTCAACTCATGTTTTATGTCCTAGTAACCTATATTCAAAATTTTACCTCCATGAATTTACTTATCATATTTAGTTCATATTAGTGATACCACACAATATTTGTATTTTTTTGTGTCTGGATATTTCAATCAAAATAATTCCTATAAGTTCATCCATATTGCCATATGCATCCCAATGTAATTTCTTCTTACAGCTGAATAGCTGTATGTGTATATCACATTTTGCTTATCTTTTCATCAGTTGATGGAAACTTGCTTTGTTTCCATTTTTTAGTAATTGTGAACAATGCTGCTATGAACATTGGGGTATAAATGTCAGTTCAGGGCCTAGCTTTTAGTTCCTGGAATATATTCCTAGAAACTGGATTGCTGGGTTACATGGTAGATCTATATTCAGCTCCTTGCAGTACAGCAAAGTTTTCTTCTGAAGAGGTTCCACCATTCTACATTCCCACCAATACTGAAGGAGTGTTATAGAGGTTTATTTTGTAAGTTCACAACTTTTTCTATACACTTATTGTTTCTGTCTGTTCATGTATGAATTATATAGTTCAATAAAATATATTAATAAAAATATAAACACAAAAAAAGCACACACAAAAAGTGAAGGAGTGTTCCTATTTCTCCATATCCTCTCCAACATTCATAATTTCTGATTTCCTCCTCAAATTGCACATCAATAGTGTATAGAAATGTTATTGATTTTTGTATATTAACCTTGTATCCTGCTACTTTGCTCAACTCATCTATTAATTCTAGTAGCTTTGTTGTGGATTTTTCAGGATTTTCAAGATAAAGGATCCTGTGATAAGCAAATAGTGAAAGTTTCACTTCTTCCTTTCCTATTTGGGTGCCTTTTATTT
Source organism: Cabassous unicinctus (assembly GCA_029593785.1). Lineage (NCBI taxonomy): Eukaryota > Metazoa > Chordata > Mammalia > Cingulata > Chlamyphoridae > Cabassous > Cabassous unicinctus. The sequence goes on from JAQZBX010090753.1 coordinate 5,470, forward strand.
CTTTTTTCTATTCTAACTGCTCTAGCTAGACCTTCTGGCACAATATTGATAATAATGGTGCCAGTGGGCATCTTTGTCTTTTTCCAGATCCTACTGGGAAAGCTTCCAATCTTTCATTGTTCAGTACAATACTAGCTGTAGGTTTTTCATGTATGGACTTCACCATATTGAGAAATTATCTTTTGGAGTGTTTTTACTAAGAAAGGTTGCTGTTATTTTGCCAAATGCCTTTTCTTCATCAAACGAGAGGATGATGTGATTTTTCTGCTTCTGTTTAACAATGTGCTTTATTATGCTAATTGATTTTCTTGTGTTGAATCAAGTTTGCTTACCTGGGATAAAGCTCACCTGATTATGGTGTATAATTCCTTTAATTTGATTTTGTATTATGTATGCAAGTATTTTGTTGAGGACTTTTCCATCTATATTCATTAGAGATATTGGTCTGTAGTTCTCTTTTTTTGTAGTAACTTTATCTGGTTTTGATATTAGGGTTATGTTGGCTTCATAGAATGAGTTAGGTAGCATTCTTTCCAGTTCAGTTTTTTTGGAAGAGCTTGGACAAGATCGGTATTAGTTCATCTTTGAATGATTGTTAGAATTCACCTGTGAAGCCATCTGGTCCCAGGCTTTTCATCTTTGGTAGGGTTTTGATAACTGTTTCAATCTCTTTACTTGTGTTTTGTGTAATTTCAATCTTTTTAAATTTATTGAGAACTTGTCTTGTGAACCAACATATGGTCTATCTTGGAGAAGGGTCCATGCACACTTGAAAAGAATGTATATGCTGCTGTATTGGGGTGCACTGGTCTATAGATGTCTGTAAGATATAGTTCATTTATCATATTATTCAAGATTTTTATTGATATTTTGCCAGGATAATCTATCCAATGATGAGAATTGTGTATTAGGTATCTCTATTATTTTAGAAAATCTATTTCTCCTTTCAGTTTTGCCAGTGTCTGCCTCTTATAATTTGGGATATCTTGTTCAGGTGCATATATATTTCGGATGGTTCTTTCCTCCTGGTGAATTGCCCCATTTATCAGTATATAATGAACTTCATTGTCATTAAAAAGAGCTTTGCTTTTAATGTCTATTTCATCTAATTACAGTTACTGCAGCTTTGTGTTGTTGTTGTTACTGGATGTATAGGAGATTTTTTACCCTTCTTTCACTTTCAATCTACTTGGAGCCTTCATCTATAATCCCAGTTAGATGGCTTATCTTTTCTTATTGTTAGAGAAAAACAGTGCTCGCTGGGATGTGGAGACTGATGATTGTAGGCAATATGTTTATTGGGAAACTCTCCCAACAGAGGGGGTTTGAAGAAAATACTTCAGTGCCCCCCTCCTGCTGGCATGGTGAGGTGAGTCAGCACCTAATCTTACTGGACATGCCTTTTCTGTGATGAATCACTTTTCTCTTGCTGCTCTCAGGATTCTCTTTTTCTTTGGCATTTAACATTCCCATTTGTATGTGTATCAGAATAAGTCTATTTGGATTTATTCAGATGGGAGTATGTTATGCTTCTTGGACAAAGATATCTATGTTCATCAATAAGGTTTCAAATTTTCTAACATTATTAACTGAAATATTCCTTCTATCCATTTTCCCTTCTTTTTTCCTTCTGGGATGCCCATGACATATATATTTCCATGTTTCTGCCATCATGTAGTTCCCTGAGATCCTACTTATTTTTTTCCATTCTATTTGGTAACTGTACTTTTGTGGGTTTGCATTCAGATGCCCTGTCTTCAAGCTCACTAATCACTTTTTCTGCCTCTTGAAATCTTCTTTTATCTGCCTCCAGTATATTTTTAACTTTATTTATGGTGACTTTCATTCCCATAAGATCTGATATTTTTCTATGCATACTTTCAAATTCTTCTTTGTGATTACATCCTTAATCTCCTTCTCTATCTCATTGAAATAGGCAGATTTGTGTTAACATTTATGATTAGTTGTCTGACCTCCTTTATTTCATCTGGAGGCTTAGTTTTTCCTTTGACTGAGCCATATCTTCCTGTTTCTTGGTATTGGTTGTAATTTTTTCTTGGTGTTTCAGAATCTGTTTTACTAGATGTATTTGTTCCTGGCTTCTTTTCTCTCTCTAACCTAGGACTTTCTATTTAATTGGCTTTGTGCTATAGCCATGTTGATGATTGGTTCAACTTAATTTGGAAATTTATAGTGGCTCATGTTTAGCCAAACTGATTTTTTCAAGCTTTTTTCTTCTGTCTCTTGCTCTTTCTACCTTCCTAGTGGCAGAATAGGAGCCAAGGATGTGGTTTGTACTCTATTTCTTGAAGGCTGAAGCTGCCACCTTTGCCAAAGGAAATGATGAAGCTTCTCTGACTTTACACACTTGTCAGAGGTAGGGACAGAGGAGCAGCTGTGTGCAGTAATCCAAGCTGTTTCTTGCCAAGAGCATTTGTAGCTGTGCAGAGAGGTTGATGAGGCTCCATGCCCTTTCTTCCACTGCTGGGATTGGGATGGAGCCAAAGGTGTGGGCAGGAAACTATGCCATGCCAGTCAAAACTTATTGATTGGAAAAGAGTGGAACCCGGAGAATTGGGACAGAGCCATATGGGATGATGATAATATTGGTGGGGACATTGGAACCCTAAATTCTGCCAAGACTTTACCAGATAAACCTGTGGTGCCTGCCCTGTGGAGACCACACCTTGTCAACCTTGTATAATCCAGCCTCCAGCCTGCCCCAGGGAGTCTGGACTTCCAGCCCTGAGGTGGGTAAAAGCCAAATGGAAGCCTGAACTGCCCAACCTCTGGACTGCCCCAAAAAGTCTGGACCTCCTCCAAGCCACCAGGCAGGTACCAGCCAATCTCCAACATACACTGCCCAACTTCCAGTCTGCCCTGAGGAATCTGTTTTCCAACCCCTGCCTGAAGAGAATAATCCTGTCTCACCAGAAGAAAATGCAAAGGAATGCCCTCAGGTCAGTAGCCTGCAAGATATCTCTAATCCTTCTCCTTACTCACACACCCAACCCTCTTGCCTTTGAGACCCATTACTAGATTAAAATCACAACAAGCTCCCAAAGGTGAAATACAAAGTGTGACCCATGAGGAAGTATGTTATACTCTGAAAGAACTGCATGAGTTTTCCAACTTATATATAGAGAAATCAAGGGAATATGTCTGGGAATGCATACTAAGGGTATGAGATAATGGTGGAAGGAATATAAAGTTGGATCAGGCTGAATTTATTGATATGGTCCCACTAAGCAGAAATTATGGATTCAACACTGTAGCTCGAGAGGTTAGAAAGGGCTCTAACAGTTTGTTTGGGTAGCTGACTGAAGCATGGACCAAACGATGGCCTAGCATGTCTGATGTTGAGATGCCTAATTTGCCTTGGTATACAGTAGATGAGGGGATTCAAAGGCTTAGAAAAATTGGAATGCTAGAATGGATTTACCATTTGAGACCTGCCCACACACCACAGGAATGTCCAGAGGACACACCTTTAACCAGGACTGTGAGGAATAAATTTCTAAGACTAACTCCATCTTCTCTGAAGAGCTCTGTGGTTGCTCTTCTCTGCAGTAAAGATATTACTGTGGGGGGGTCTGTAATGGAATTGGAATCCTTAAATGTTATGGGGATGATTGGATCTCGGCCCGGTAGAAGTCAGGTATTGGCAGTTAATCGCCAAAGGCAAGGTGGGCATGGCTACCGCAATGAAAGACAGATTCAAAAGAGCACACAGAATATTCTGAGTCGCATGGAGTTATGGCATTGGCTAATAGATCATGGGGTACCCAGAAGTGAAATACATGGGCAGTCTACTGAATTTCTTCTGGATCTGCATAAGCAGAAGAATTCTAGATCAAGTTAACAAAATCCTAACTCTAATTACAGGCTCAGAGAATCACGGCCCCTTAATCAGTTCCCAGATTTGAGACAGTTTACAGACCCAGAGCCCCTTGAATGAGGAGAAGGCCAGGTCCCCTTGGGGAAGGATCTTGTTAAATTGCCAAATATTTATACAGTTAATCTTCCTCCCACCCTTCCCCAGGGAGACCTATGGCCTTTTGTCAGAGTAACTGTGCATTGGGGAAAAGGAAATGATCAGACATTTTGGGGATAATTAGACACTGGCTCAGAAGTCACATTAATTCCAGGAGACCCAAAATGTCACTGTGGTCCACCAGTCAGAGTAGGGGCTTTTGGAGGTCAGGTGATTGATGGAGTTTTAGCTCATTGGACCCATCTCACAGTGGGTCCAATGGGTCTCTGGATGCATTCTGTGGTTATTTCTCCAGTTCCAGAATGCATAATTGGAATAGACATACTCAGTAACTGGCAGAATCCCCACATTGGATCCCTGACTCATTGAATGGTGGCTATTATTGTTGTAAAGGCCAAGTGAAAGCCTCTAGAGCTGCCCCTGCTTAGCAAAATAGTAAATCAAAGGCAATACAGGATTCCTGGAGGTATTGCAGAGATTAGTGCTACCATCAATGATTTGAAGGATGCAGGGGTGGTGATTCCCACCTCATCCCCATTCAAGTCTCCTATTTGTCCTGTGCAGAAAACAGGTGGATCTTGATGAATGACAGTAGATTATCATAAACTTAATCAGGTGGTGACTCCAATGGCAGCTGCTGTCCCAGATGTTGTATCATTGCTTGAGCAAATCAACACTTCCCTTGGTACCTGGTATGCAGCTGTTGATCTGGCAAATGTTTTTGCTCAATTGCCATTAGTAAGGACCACAAGAAACAGTTTGCTTTCAGCTGGCAAGGTCAGCAGTATATTTTCACTATCCTGCTTCAGGGGTATATCAACTCTCCAGCCCTATGTCATAATATTATCTGCAGGGACCTTGATCATCTCTCCCTCCCACAAGACATCACACTGGACCATTATATTGATGATATCATGTTGATAGGACCTAGTGAGCAAGAAGTAGCAAAGTCTCTAGATGTATTGGTAAAGCATTTGTGTGAGAGAGGATGGGAGATAAATCCAACAAAACTACAGGGTCCTTCCACCTCAGTGAAATTTCTAGGTGTCCAGTGGTGTGGGGCTTGTTGAGATATCCCTTCTAAAGTAAAGGATAAGCTGTTGCACCTGACCCGTCCTATGACCAAAAAAGGAGGCACAACACTTAGTTGGCCTCTTTGGATTTTGGAGACAACACACTCTTCATTTGGGTGTGTTATTGTGGCCAATTTACCGAGTGACCCGAAAGGCTGCTAGTTTTGATTGGGGACTGGAACAAGAGGAAGCCCTGCGACAGGTCCAGGCTGCTGTGCAAGCTGCCCTACCACTTGGACCATATGATCAAGCAGATCCAATGGTGCTGGAAGTTTCAGTGGCAAATATAGATGCTGTCTGGAACCTTTGGCAGGCCCCTATAGGGGAATCACAATGCAGACCCTTAGGATTTTGGAGCAAATCTTGCCAACCTCTGTAAATAACTACTCCCTTTTTGAGAAGCAGCTTTTGGCTTGCTACTGGGCTTTAGTAGAGACTGAATGCTTAATCACGGGCCATCAAGTTACCATGAGAACTGAGTTGCCTTTAATGAGCTGGGTATTTTCTGACCCACCAAACCATAAAGTTGGGCATGCACAGCAGCACTCCATAATAAAGTGGAAGTGGTATATACAAGATAGGGCTCAAGCAGGTTCTGAAGGCACAAGTAAGTTACATGAGGAAGTGGGCCAAATGCCCATGGTGACTACCCCTGCCATGTTACCTTCTCTTTCCCAGCCCACAGCTTTGGCCTCTTGGGGAGTCCCTTACAATCAGTTGACTGAGGATGAGAAAACTCGGGCCTGGTTTACAGATGGTTCTGCACAATATGCAGGTACCACCTGAATGTGGATAGCTGCAGCACTGCAGCCCTTTTCTGGGACATCCTTGAAGGATAGTGGTGAGGGCAAATCCTCCCAGTAGGCAGAGCTTCAAGCAGTGCATCTAGTTGTTCATTTTGCTTGGAAGAAGAAATGACCAGAGGTGCGTTTGTACACTGAATCATGGGCTGTTGCCAATGGTTTGGCTGGATGGTCAGGGACTTGGAAGGAACATGATTGGAAAATTGGTGACAAGGAGGTCTGAGGAAGAGCTATGTGGATAGATCTTTCTCAGTGGGCAAAAAACATGAACATATTTGTGTCCCACATGAATGCTCACCAGAGAGTTACTTCAGCAGAGGAAGAGTTTAATAATCAAGTGGATAAGATCACCCACTCTGTGGCTGATGCTCAGCCTCTTTCCCCAGCCACTCCTGTCATTGCCCAATGGGCTCATGAACAAAGTGACCATGGAGGTAGGGATGGAGGTTATGCATGGGCTCAGCAACCTGGACTTCCCCTCAGCAAGGCTGACTTGGCTACAGCCACTGCTGAATGCCCAATCTGCCAGCAGCAGAGACCCACACTCAGCCCCAGATATGGCACCATTCCTCGAGGTGACCAGGCTGCTACCTGGTGGCAGGTGGACTACATTGGGCCACTTCCACCATGGAAGGGGCAGCAATTTGTTTTTTCCTGGAATAGACACATACTTTGGCTATGGGTTTGCATTTCCAGCACGCAATGCTTCTTCCAAAACTACCATCCGTGGACTTACCGAATGTCTTATCTACCGCCATGGCATTCCACACAGCATTGCTTCTGATCAAGGAACCCATTTCACAGCAAATGATGTGTGGGAATGGGCACATGCCCATGGAATTCACTGGTCTTACCATGTTCCCCATCACCCTGAAGCAGCTGGATTAATAGAACGATGGAATGGCGTTTTGAAGCCTCAATTACGGTGCCAAATAGGTGGCAATACCTTGCAGGGCTGGTGCAATGTTCTCCAGGAGGCTGTGTATGCTCTGAATCAGTGTCTTCTCTATGGTGCTGTTCCTCCAATAGCCAGGATTCATGGGCCCAGGAATCAAGGGGTGGAAATGGGAGTGGCACCACTCACTATTACCCCTAGTGACCCATTAGGAAAATTTTTGCTTCCTGTCCCTGC
>JAQZBX010090754.1:0-12471 GCA_029593785.1 Cabassous unicinctus
TCCAGATCCTCCTAGTGTGCAGTTTGTCTTCAATTTGGGCTCTTTCTTCTTTTTTTAAAATGGAAGCACTGAAGGCTATACATTTCCCTCTCAGCACTGCCTTTGCTGTGTCATGATACATGTTTTAATGTGGATGAATTCTTCTCATTCCTGAGCAATATAAATTATAATTTTCTGCTTTTGTATGATAATAATCATTGTGTTCTACATTTGAGAGATAGTATGGTATGATCACTAGATGGATGGATGCTGGAGTCAGATTTCCTGTGCTCAGATCCTCTCAAATCCACTTACCTGCTGCGTGAACTTGGGAAAGTTACTTATCATCTGGGTGTCTCTTATTATTATTATCTATAATAGGCAGATAGTAATAGAACATAGTTTGTAGAATTAAAATGAGGATTAAATGAATTTAATACATGTAAAATATTGTGACAGTGTGGCACAGAGTAAGCAGTGAAGTATGTATTAGTAATCAATTTTTCAATCAATTGAAGGTGGCTGTATGATGCAAAATTATTCATTTTTACCAGTTTGCAGAAAGCTCACACTGGTATCTGATACAATATCTAGAAACATTTCCTCCTTTCAAACACTTCATATGGTTATATTAATATATGTACATATAAACAACAAGCAGTTATAGTTATATATATGTATATATTCTCCACAAAATTTATCATTAATAATGATGATAATAAGAAACAAGAAGTCATTTAATGACTTTTTTTTTCAAAATTCTGTATATCTGCATACTTGAAATAATTAACTTTGACTAGAGGCCTAAGTTTCACTCATGTCTTTTCTTTTCTTTTTAGTCAAGCTTTTTATAGTTCTGCTTTATTTAAAAACTTGTGTTAAAGTTATCATGTTTCCTAGTATAACTGAATTTTGTAATTAAGTCCAACCATCAGAAAATCTTTAATTTTAATATGAAAAACCAAAATGTATATAAATTATCTAATGTATATATTTAAATTATATTCCTGTACAGTGACTTTCTTATTCCTTGCTTCTTATTCCATGATTATACCTCATGGGTTTGCTGTTCTTAGGAAATTATAGAGAAATCATCTGGATTCTTTAATTTTTGAAGAATTTTTCATTGGTTATCCAGGAATGGGTATATCCATATTGTAAAGTAGGTTCTTTTGCTTATGAACTCTTTTGGCTGAATCAAGAAGTGTTTTTCAATATTGCTCTTTTATTTACCCTAAATTTTCTTGCTTGCTTTAGCCCTTCACTTAGGAAAGCCATTTGAAGTGAAATCATTAGCAGTACTTCCCCAGTTGGCTGCAAACCAGAATAAATGGGTGTGTGTGGAGTTTTAGAGGATACTGAATCCTGAGACTCTTAGGCCTGGCCAAGGGGCTCTATTCACTTCTCACGCAGTTTCCCTGGATCATATCGTATAATTCCAAGTCTTTCAATGCCATCTACATATTGATGGTTTTCAAATTTATATTTCCCTTCTCCATTGACCATAAAACTGGTAATTCCAACTGTCTAATTTCACTAAAATTTGAATGTCTAACATAAATGTCACCCTAAATATGAACATAGCATGATAGAACTCTTGAATCAAATGATACCTTATCTGTTTTCACCTCAGTCTTCCTCATTGTTCTAAGTAGTATCAGTATCTACTAATTACTGGCAAGATATCTAGGATTCATCCTTAATGACTGCCTTGCCCTCATCTTTAACATTTGAAGTATTCCAGGCTCCACTTCAACTCTTACTAACACACTAAGCCATCATCCTTCTCCTGGATCAGCCCATGGCTTCCTCTCTGGTTTCTCTGCTCTAACTTGCCCTCCTTTCAAACCATTTTGCATATAGTGGCCAAAAGTATTCTCAACATACACACACACACACACACACACACACACACACAATATTTTCATTTACCTGTTTGAAAGCTTTCAAGACTTCCCATACACCTAGAAAAAATGCAGACACCTTAACCTGACATCTGTGATGCACTGTCCCACCTCATCTTCTGCTGTTCTCCTCATCCCTCTGTCACTCCAGGCAAGCAGGCATTATGTTTGTGCTTTGAACATACTGAGCCTGTTTTCACCAAAGGGTCCTTGCACTATTTTCATTTACTTGGAATGTTCTGTCTTCAAGTATTGCACTCCTCCTTGACACTATTCTTCAGATACTATCTACTCAATGAGGTCTTCCTTGACTACCAGATCTAAATTGACACACCATTTCACCCTAGACACTATCACATTTCCTCATTTTTCCATAGCTCTAGTCACTCGAAAATTTTATTATGTATCTTCCCCCAATTAAAAAATAAGCCCTAGAATGATATACACTTTATCTCTTTAGTTCCCTCTATAACAGAATGAATCAATTCAATAAATACTGAGCACCATCATTTTGACAGGCAATAGAGACATAGCAAAGAACAAAATAACAAAAAAGAATAATCCTTGCCCTCATGGCCTTTACTTCTAATTGGGGATGGCAGGCATTAAAAAAAAATTAAACAGAATACACAATGGGTATGATTGTGGTGAATGTTAAGGAAAATAAAGCTGGGGAGCAGATAGGGCATGCTGGAAAGTGGGGGAGTGTGGTGGATAGGCTGTCCCTGGCCAGGACAGTCCTCTCTGAAAAGTCAAATCTTTGAGCAAAGATTCAAAAGAAGGTGTTTAAAAATCAGAAATGAAGATTATCCTAAAGTGCCCTATCATTCCCTATAAAATCTTAGGGATTTTAAGTGATCTGCTTATATCAGTTTTCAAGGTTTTCAGTAAGGCACCAGACCAATTTGGATACTAGTAATATGCTTGAATACATCTTTCTTCACAGTGTGAAAGAAGTGAATAGATGAATTATTTTACAGCTAGGGAACTGACCACACTGGTCCAAAACAAAGCTAATCTGTAGGCCCACTGTATAGTACTGCTTGCCAACAAACCTGGAGGCAAAGGTGAGGCTATTTACAAATCCACTTAGATGGGTATTGTAATTTTTGGGAAATAGTCTTTAGAGCTTTTTCTTTCTGATGTATTCTCTTTTTATATAACATCCCACCAAATAGGTTTCTCTTCAAGAATAGTGTTCCTTACCAGCCTTGATGTCTTCCCATGTGATTTTAGGGGTACTGTCTCCCTATATTTCCAAATAATAATTGGTCAGGACCCATCAGCCTTGTGGTAAATCTGCACTCAGTTGCCCTGACATGGCTGTGTTGTCTTCCTTGCCTTTTCCCAATCATACAGTGGGGATTAATTAATATTCATTGACCATAAAATAGTTAGAACAATACCTGATAAAGATATTAAATATCACATTGAATAGCTATTTTCTAGGATGGTATGTACATAATATGTGAGAATACTAACTCATTAAATATGAGGGTAGAGATCAATATTTATTGTTGATCATTAAATAGCCTTTAAAGTGTGCCCCAGGCAGAATGATACACCCAGAATTGTGTTCACATTTTGGCAGTGATTTTATCTTAGTGATCTGATTTCTGAAATCATTCTTTGTGAATTGTTAGTATTGATTGACTTTTTATAAATATGCACCTATTCTATCTATGAAACCAATAAGATGTTTTACATTTTATTTCTATTTCCAAATAAAAATGATTTTTTAATTTAAATGATTATACAAATCTTACATTTTCATGGCAAAACAACAAATGTTTCAGGTAAGTCCACAGAAGATGCTAAAATTTCCCTGAGGTACCATCATGCATATACATAAATTAATTACATTTTGGAGCATTATATATTTCTATAGATATATACACATGTAATTTTACATCAATAGCTCATAATATACATAGTATGTTAATTTGAGGTCTTTATTTCTACCTTTAAAAATTTTTTGCTTAGATTCCCATTATGTTCTTCTTTCCATACTCTCACTCAGATAAAACATCTTACTGGCTTGGTGTTAGCATTCCACAAGTTTCATTGTGCACACAAAATCATTATACTACATGACACATAAAACTGGTTTACTTTAGTATTAGTAAAAGTGGGATCAAATTATATGTACTTTGAAAATCTTGTTTTCCTCACTTAACATTTAGGTTGTTTCCAGTTTATTGCCACAAACATGATGATCCAGTGAACATCCTCCTAATTCATCTGTTCTATACCCGTCATTATTTTTATTGTTATCTGTTACATATATTAATACTTTTTTCTTTAAAATTTTTATTATAAAAGGTCAAGTATTCATAAAAAAACAAAGTGTATTATGAGAAATCCCTGTATACTTGCTGACTTAACACATCCTAATACTTTGTCATATTTGCTTCAGACTTCTTAAGAAACAGAACTTTACAAATGTAGTTAAATCCCCTACTACTCTCCTGAAGTTGGTGTGTGTGCTTACCATCCACCTCTTTATAATTTTACTGTATATGTGAAGAAAATATACTACTGATTTTAATGTTCCAGAAATTTACATAAATGGTATTAGTTTGAAGTTTTGTTATTTTTTTCAGCATTTTATTTTGGACATTTTTCTAATTTTGAAACTCATATATCCAGGTAATTCATTTAAGCAAATCTATAACATTCTATTTATGAATATATCATAATTTAGTCACTCGTGCTTTCTCAGAGCCACACTTTAAGCAAGGTTCATCTAGGTCTCAGGCATGCACCGTAGCCTCCTTTATCCTTCACAGGCATTTTCTCCAACAAATCTCTTGCATCTCTAATTCTGTTGTGGTATCTGCTTCTTGGAAGATCCAAACTGTTATGTCCACTAACTCACTCTTGCTGGATGAAGCAAACCTTCCTTCCATTTTAGAGGAGTTTAGTGCTCTTGAATTTAAGAATGTTGCCTCACCTGTGGGAATGCTGACTCTCCTTCACGCCTACACCCACCCACTCTGTTGCATATGTTAGTGGAATGAGGGCCAAGTCTGACTTGGAAGATGTACCACACAATAGAGAACTGCAGGAGTTTGTCAATTCATATAAGGCGATATCTGAGGCATGTGCATGGGAATGGATAGCAACGGTGCTCAACAAGGACAGAAGGAAAGGAGGACTGAATTGAATTATCACTAAAGTGGCCCTGACTGGAGACTCTGTTCAATAGGTTTGCTCAGGATGCTGGGTCTTATTCTAGCTGTTTGCTTGTTTGGTTGACTAAGCTTGGACTCAGTAGTGCCCTGCATTAAATGAAGTAAGAGTTCCAGAACTTTCTAGAATGAGTGAGGAAAATGTTCAGAGAGGTAGAAAAAGAACAATACAGGGATGGAGTTTTATGTGTGACCTGCTCACCAGAACAGTCCCTTCACTGAGACTTTGAGAAATACATTGGCATGAGGGAGCACTCACAGCCTCCACATGTTCTGTGTTGCTGTTCTCTGAATGCAAGGGATGGCACCAGGATATTTTTGCCATTACAATGGGCTCCTTAAATTCAGTGAGAATAGTAAGTCAAAGAGTAAATGGTGACATAACTCCTAGAGGAAAAGGGTGGGTAGTTACCTTTATGGGTTGTACTGCCAAAGCAGTAATCAGAACGGTTTGATCCAGAGACCTCAGATGATGGTTAATTGATCTTGATGTCTTTAAGAGAAAAAATGCTGGAAAGCCAGCTAAAATATGAGTAAAACCCCTAAATCTGCTGTCTATATCTGACTTGAGCCACCAAAGTAGAGAACCAGGTCCTCTCAACCAAATTCAAGATTTGAGCCAGTTAATGGACATAGAGCTCTTTGAATGAAGGAAAAACCTGATCTTATTGAAGCCACCCTGATATGCTCTAGGAATGGAAGTGGCTCAAGCAGTTAAGTGCCTGCCTCCCATGTGGGAGCTCCCAGGTTCAGTTCACAGTGCCTGTTAAAGAAGACAAACAAAAAATGAGCAGACAATGAGCAGACATCAAGCAAAACAATGAGCAGACAATGAGCAAAAACAATAAGCAAGACAATGAGTAGACAATGAGCCAGAAACAAACAAACAAACAAATGAGCAGGGAGTGGATGAGGCTCAAGTAGTTGAGTACCCACCTCTCAAAAAGGCAGTCCAGGGTTTGGTTCCTGGTGCCTCCTAAAGAGAAAAAGAGAAGACAGCAAGCAAAAACAATGAACAAACAGATATGGAAGCCATAAAATGTATACTCTAACTCATCCTCCTAACCTCTACAAAAGAACCTGAGACAATTTATTAGATTGATAGAGTGATCTGCATTGGGTAAAGGAAATACGCAAAACATTAGGGGTATTCTGTATGTTGACTTTGAATTTGACCAATTTATGCAGGCCTAAAATATTGTTGTCCATTAGGAAGACTAGAGGCTAAAAGTGGATATCTGTTGAGCAAAGCAAGCCAGACACAAAAGGACAAATACTGTATGAATGCATTACTATGAACCAAATATATTGTGTAACATATTGATTAAAAAAATTTTTATATGTATCCATTACATTTAATTGAGAAATGTATATATTTATTCATCTGGTTTACTTTTTAGTTTTTAATTGTTTATATTTTCAATAATTAAATGTACAAAATAAAGTAAAAAAAAATTATCAGACAAAAAGAGAAAAAAAGAGGATATATGATAAATGTAGTTTAAAATTTTTATTTCAACATAAGTTACATAGTGTAAAGAACACAAATCTTTAAAGTAAATTATGATGAATTTCTGCATAAATATATACACTAATAACCATTGCTCAACTCAAAGTGTGAACTTTTCCAGCTTCCTGGAAAGCTATCTCATGCTTCATCCCAGTCAGTACCCTCTACTGAAGATAACAACTCTTCTGATCATGACCTCCAGGGATTAAAACTATTCTGATGTCTATTTACTATAAATTATTTCTCCAACATAGTCTGTGGTCATTTGAATCTGATTTCTTTCTCTCAACATTTTCAGTGAGATTCATCAATGCTATTGTTAGCAGTTTTTTTATTTTTCATTGCAGTGTAGAATTCCATTATAAACATTATCACAATGTATTTATCTATTCTCTTTTTTAAAATTTTTTAAAAATTTATTGAAGTATATAACTCATACATGAACAAGCATAAACAATAAGTGTATAGTAATAGTTCTGAGTTTAAAAACAACCATACATAACATCATACAGGGCTCTCTTCCCTCACCCTACCACCAATACCTTGCATTGTTGTAAAACATTTTTAACTAATGATTAAAGAACATTCTCAAAATATTACTACTAATCAAAGTATTTTCCCCCACCCTACTGTTATTATTATTATTATTTATATCATTTATGCATGAACATACATAAACAATAAGTGTATAGTAAAAGTTGTGAACTTACAAAGCAAACATTCATACATCAACCCTCCACCAACACCTTGCATTCTTGTGAGGCATTTGTTACAAATTATGAAAGAATATTGTCAAAATCTTACTACTAATTATAGTCCTTTTCTTACATTTGGTGGATTTTTTCCCTCAACCCACCCTATTATTACTTTTTAAATATATTTTTATGACAGAATTTGTAAACTTACAAAACAATCATGCACATGTGGAGAATCCCCAAACAACACCTCTCTATCAACACACCACTCCCTGGTGGAATATTTGTTAAAGATTATGAGATAATATCATCTGACTATTACCAGGTCCACAGCATATATTTGGCACACATTTTCCATACTCCCCCATTATTAACACAGTACATCTTTGTCATAGATGTAAGAATATTACATTGTTACTGTCAACCACAGTCCATAGGTCACTCCAGTTGTATTTTTCCCATGCTTCTCCACATTCCCACCACCCTGCAATACTGATGTACATCTGCTTTAGCTCACAAAGTACACTCTTGAATTTGTACCATCAACCACTATTCTCATTCACCTCTGGGTTTCTTGTATTATTCAGTCCCTAGATTATTCTCTAGCTTTCTGTCAACTGGCATTTACATCCCTATGCAGCCATCTTCAGCCACATCTCCATTTATAAATACAGTGAGCTGTTACTCACTATAAGGTGTTACCATCAACTCTGTACATTTCCACACATTTACAGAAAAGCTAATTAAAACTTCTACATATATTAAATATCAGTAGCTCATCCCAGTCCTCTTCTTATCTCCTTTAAGAATCCACCACCTACCACCAGGTCTTGAAGATATTTTCCTATACTTTCTTCTAGAAGCTTTAAGGTTCTTGTTTTTATATTTAGGTATTTGATTCATTTCAAGTTAATTTTTGTACAGGGTGTGAGATAGGGTTCGTCTTTCCTTCTTTTGCTATGGATATCCAGTTTTCTCAGCACTATTTGTTAAATGAAATTTCTGCCCAAGCTTGGTGGGTTAGACAGACTAGTCAAAAATCACTTGACCATAGATGTGAGGGTCTGTTTTTTAACCATCAGTTCAGTTCCATTGGTCTACGTGTCTGTCTTTATGTCAGTACCATGCTGTTTTTATCACTGTAGCTAGGTAATACAACTGAAGTCTGGAAATGAGAGTCTTCCAACTTCACTTTTCCTTTCTAAGATGTTTCTGGCTATTCAGGACTCCTTACCCTTCCAAATAAATTTGATAATCATGTTTTCCATTTATACAGAAATTGCTGGTGGAATTTTTAACGGGATTGCATTGAGTCTATATATCAATTTGAGTAGAATTGACATCTTAATGATATTTAGTCTTTGAATCCATGAGGATGGAATGTTCTTCCAATTATTTAGGTCTTTTTAAATTTAACAATGAGTTGCAGTTTTCTGAATACAAGTGCTTTACATCATTGGTTAAGTTTATTCTTGAATATCTGGGTTTTATCTGTCATTTTTTATTTTCACTACTCTTTTGGTACTTTCAGTTACTTTTATTGATATAATCTTCATTTCTGGACTCTTTTCCTGGCCTCTGTCTCCTGTCTTTTTTTTTCAGGCTGTAGCACACCCTTTAGTATTTCCTGCAAAGCAAGTCTCTTGGTTAAAATCTCTCTCAGTTTCTCTTTATCTATGAATATTTAAAGCTCACTCTCATTTATGAAAAAAAATCATGCCAAATAAAAGATTCTTGGCTGGAAGTTTTTCTCTTGCAGTATCTTAAATATATCATACCACTGTCTTCTTGCCTCCACAGTTTCTGGTGAGAAATGAGCATGTAATCTTATTGGGTATTTCTTATACATTATGGATTGCTTTTCTCTAGCTTCTCTCAGAATTCTCTCTTTGTCTTTGGCATTTGACATTCTGATTTGTATGTGTCTTGGAGTTGGTCTGTTATGACTTTTTTTGTATGGAAGTACATCACACTTTTGACATGGATATCTATGTCCTTCAATAGGTTTGAGAAATTTTCTAGCATTATTTCTTCAAATATTCCTTCCACCCCTTTTCCTTTCTCTTCTCCTTCTGGGACACTCATGACATGTATATTTGCATGTCTCTTGCTGTTCTTTATTTCTCTGAGACCTTGCTCAAGTTTTTCCAATCTTTTCTTCATCTGTTCTTTAGTATGCGCCTTTTCAGAGGCCATTTCTTCAAGCTCACTCATCCTTTCTTTTACCTCCTGAAATCTTCTATTATATTATTTCAGTGTATTTTTAATTTCATTTATTGCACCTTTCATTCCCATAAGATCTGCTATTTTTCTATGTATACTTTCAAATTCTTCTTTGTGCTCATCCAATGTCTTTGTAATATCTTTAATTTCTTTAGCCATCTCATTGAATTTATTAAGGAGATTTGTTTGAACAACTATGATTAGTTGCCTCAACTCCTTTATGTCATCTGGAGGCTTATCTTGTTTCTTTAACTGGGCCATATCTTCCTGTTTCTTGGTGTGGCTTGTAGTTTTTTGTTGGTGTCTTGGCATCTGGCTTACTAGAGTATTTATTCTGGGTGCAGTTTTTCTCTTTAGTTTAGGGCTTCCCGCCATTTTCCCTTGTTGGTTGTGTAGTCGAAGCCAAGGATGTAAAGCTGTGGATGCTCAAACTACCCTCATTGCCCCAAGGAACAATGAAGCTCCTCCCAACTTTCTCCTTTGCCAAGGGTAGGAACAAAGCCACAGCTGTGTGGAATAATCCAAGTCATGCATGCCTCGATTGTAGTTGCCCAAAGAGACTGATGAAGTTTCACACCCCTTTTTCCCCTGCCTGGGGCAAGGATGGAGCTGCAGTTGTAGGCAGCAATCTATGCAGTGCAGGTCCAAGATGGCCACAGTTGTTCCAGTAGACCTCTGATTATTCAGTCTGTGCCAGCCAAATGTACCTGCAGTTACCTGGATAGACTGGTGCAGGTCCGTCAACTTCCTCCCTGCTAGAGGTGGGGCTCAAGCCTAGGCTAGGACTGCAGACCAATCTGGGTGAAAGAAACTGGTCTCTATTGTCACTCTGATTTTCAGTCAGCCTTGCTTCCCCTCATGCTGGGGGTGGAGTCAAAATGGTGGCTACTGGCCTCCTTCTAACTTGGACAGGCTCAAACTTTAGCTGTTCTTAGGGTTAAACTTTAGCCAGCCAAATTTACTAAATAGTAACGGAAATTGTTGGGCAACCATCTCTTCCTCCCCTGTTTCTGGGAAATGGAGTTTCCAGTTCCTGCCACAGAAGAGCTCCTGGGGTGGCTTGTGCTGCCAAAGTAGGGTGATTACTATCCTCCTTGGCATGGCCTGTAATTTCCCAGAGAGGCAAGTGCAATAAATGGGCCTGGGGCTTAGGCTAGAGTGGCAATCTGATCTAGATGGAAAAAAGCAGGTCCCTACCAGCACTGTGATTTTTGGTCAGCCCAGCTTCCCCTCATGTCAGGTACGGAGTTAAGATGGTGGCTACTCACCTCTTTCTGACTTGGACAGGTTCAAGTTTTAGCTGCTCTTAGGATTTTACTTTAGCCCACCGAATTTACTAATCAGTAGTTGAAGTTCCCCCATTTTGGGAAGTGGAACTTTCAAATCCAGCTGCAGAACAGCTCCTGAGGTGGCTTGTGCCTCCAGTGGAGGATGGGCACCAGCCTCTGTGGCATGGAGTGCTCTGCTTACTAATCTTCTCTGCAGATGTTTGTAAGTGAATATAATATAACCTTCCATTCTTCCAGTCTCCTCCTTCCATTCTTTCAAGGATGTTGCAGGTTGCACTTCTGGTCCCCTAGCGCTCCCAAAGAAGTGCTCTAGATAACTCTGGGTGATCACCAACTGCCCCATAGAAGGAGCTGATTCTCCGAGCTCTTTACTCTGCAGCCATCTTACTGGTTATCCTATCTATTCTCTTTTGAAGGGCATTTGAGTTGTTTCCAGGTTTTGTTATTATGGATTAAGCTGCTATGAACATACTTATATCTTGTGGTGAAATGAACACTTAATTTTTTTTAGTATATAGCAGGAATAGTATATATTTAACTTTAGTATTACCAAACATTCTCCCAAATTGATTGAATTGCTTTATACTCCCATGAAAAATAAATAAAATATTCCAGTCACTGTGGATTCTTGACAGCACTTACTATTTTCAGCCTTTTAAATTTTTAGTCATTTGGTGAGGGTAGGTACTATCTCATTCTGGTTTACAATCCTCATTTCTCTGATAATTAATGATGTTGAGCTCGATTTCATATGTTTATTAGCAACTTAATATTTTCTTTTGCGTAGTGTCTGTTCAAGTCTTTTGCATATTTTACATAGATTATATCCTTTATCCATGGAATACTATGAAATGGCTAGGTTTAAACAAAAATAATTTATTTACTTACGATTTTGAGGCTAGGAAAATGTCCAAATCAAGGTATCATCGAGGCAATGCTTTCTTCCTGAAGATGTGGTGTGTTGGGTCTGGCTGCTGGTGATCTTTGGTTCCTGTCACATGGCAAGTTATGTGGCAGCTTTTTGCAAGCCTCTCCCTTCTCTTCCAGACCCGACTGATTTCAGGTACTTGCTTCTTGTGGAATTTCTCTCAATTTCTGAATATCTTTCTCTTATAAAGGACTCTAGAAATAGGATTAAGACCCATCCTGAATGTGGTAAGCCACATCTTAACTGAAGTAGCCTCATCAAAAGATTCTACTTACAATGGGTTCACACCCACAGGAATGGATTGGACTCAAGAACATGTTTCCCTGGAGTACATGCAGCTTCAATCTACCACAGACAGTAAAGGCCTCCTTTGGTTAGTAACTGGATGTGGGCCACCTCTGGAAAAACATACCCTGGGTGGATGCTGCTCTGCAGCTTAGGCAGGTCTTGGAAGAGTGATGACTGGTAGCTGTCTGGTAACCTGACTCCCAGCACTGGGACAGCAAGGCCTTCCTGAAGGGGTATCTAGATGGTGCATCTTCATGTCTATCATGCGTAAATGGGCTGTGTCAAGTTTGAAAGTCTCTACAAGCCTAGTTTCCTCATTTAGAAATTGCAATGATTATACATACCTCCATTTTTTAGGAAAGAAACTCAACAAATGTAGATATTTGCATAATAGCTTATTACATTTCTCCTGTTCATATTTCCTTTCCAAACCTTTTCTTAGTGTCCATTGGACTGACCTCATT
>JAQZBX010090755.1:0-12471 GCA_029593785.1 Cabassous unicinctus
GCTGTTTGCTTAGATGAACAAATATCTTTCCACAAATATTGGAACATTTTAATTTCCTAAAGCAACAATGAAGTTATTTATTGGTCTCAAGTCTTAACCTCTTGTGAAGAAATTTTTGCAACAAACAGTTATGCTGAGACAGCAATTCTCAGTTCTCATTGCTATCTTTCAGTTTTTCTTTAGTCAGATCTGAAATGTAGATTATTATTTTCTATAGAAGTGATTAATTCAGATCTGCACCACTGCTTGATATATCATCATTGTATATCAACTTTCCTGTCATTGAAAATTAAACCTTTGTATATGTCAGGTATTCTTCTATTTTTTTGATGAATGGTCAAATGAAGGGACAATAGCTGTACAAAGCTTTTAAGATTGTGGAGATCACACTTTGCATCACTGTAACAGAGACAAATAATAAGAGAATATTTAACATCAGTATTTGTTTGTATTCCACGTCTATCTAATCCAGGGTCAAATATTTCCAAGTCAGATGAAGAGAAGAAATGCCATTTCTAATTGAAAGAACAGAATCAGATAGTGCCTTATAAACAAATGTATCTAATATCTTGATTTAACAACTTACTTCCTAGTTCATTTAGTAATATTAAGAACTCTGATTTCATTTCTTCTTAATGAAATGAAACCAGGATGGATATGGTAACATGGATGAACCCTGAGGATTTTATTTTGAGTGAAATAAGCCAGACACAAAAGGACAGATATTGTATGGTCTCACTGATATTAAATAAATACAATGCGTAAACTCACAGAGGTAACTTGTAGATCATAGGTTACCAGCAGATAAAATCTGAGTTGAGAATGGGAGCTGATGTTTAATGTACATAGAATTTTTAATAAGATTTTTTGTAAAAGTGTGGAAATGAATAGAGTTGATGGCAACACATTATAGTGAGTGTAAATAACATTCCTGACTTATAAAAGGGATTATGGCTAAAAGGTGCAGTTTGTGTGAATTGAAAGGAAATGTCAATTGGAAAGAAGCTATAATATAATCTACGGAAGTATAACAGTTATTTCTGTGGTGGACGAAGACTGGTTAATATTATAATTATAAGAATGTTCTACAAAGTGCATTACAAAGTGGTAAGAATATGGTGACACACAGGAAAATTAAAAACTAATGCAAGTTATGGATAATAGATAACAGTAATTTTGAAATATTTTGCAGCAATGGCAAATAAGGTATACCAATTCTCAGGAACAACAGTAGGGGGTAAAAAGAAGAAAAAGAATAACACATAATATTCTGTACAGATATGAGCACAATTTTTTCGCTTAAAATTGCACATGTTCTGCCTTAAGAGGACAGTATTTTATCTGAAGTTTTTGCATTTCAAATCAGCCCATATCAAATTTCTTGTGTTTATGGAGGGGGGAGGATTTATTGTTAACTGTATTTTCTACCTCACTTGTGAAATTTTAAATCATAACATGTGGGATTTTCCCAATTTTTCATTGTTTGTGCAAAGTCTGAATTTAAGAGGATTTAAAATAGGAAAATATAACATAATTTGTCCCTTAAGTGGTGTGCAAGTTTGACTCATCCATTAAGGCATGTAAACCTCAAACCACCAGTGTAGGATGTGAACTTATTTGTAAAAGATTTTCAGAGATCTATTAAGATGGGACTAAACTAACAGTGTAGCTTTTTTTTTTTTTTTTTATTGTGGGTAAAAATCAAATTTTTCACAATACATACAAACATTTGTAAAATGATACACAAATACATATGCGTGTATGTGCATTTGCCTACACAAATGTTATTTTATATAAATATATATATGTATTTTTAAAGGTGATAAGATTACCCAAATATTACTCTGAAACTACAGGGATTCCCATGTTCCCCACCTCCCTCACCTCCAACAACATCCCACACCACCATCCTTCATCTGTGTGGCACAACACCTGCAATGGACATACACATCCTGGGGCCTTGCCATCCAGCACTGACCACAGTTCACATCATAGACCACACTCTCTCCCACACGGTTCTGCATGGTGTATGCTGATGGGAAATGGCCTACATCTGTTGCTGCAACACCTCTCAGGACAAGCCCTAAGTCCCAAAAAAGCCCCTGTATTTCAACTGCCCCTCCTCTCCCTGCCCCAAAAACTTCCAGTGGCCACCGGCTCCACCTCACTGTTACAATTTTTTCCATTGCTTGAATCACAATATGTCTACAACAGAACACCACCAAGTCCACTCTAGTCCACAGCTCCTCCCCCAATCCTGAGGGGACTGGGATGGTGATGTCCACTCCCCCTCCAAGTGAGAGAGGGCTTATATCCCATGGATATGGTGGATGGGTTTATCCTGCCTGCAGCTGCAGGCCCTCTCCATTCCCTGGAATGGCCGCTGCCCATCGTCGTCTCCTCGGCAGGCCACCTGGATGAGTCCATTGAGCTGTATGGTAGGAGTTGCAGCTCCACTGAGATTCCAGTAACCACTGGCACATAGGTAGGCCAGAGGCTTCAGTCTCTGGAAGTACACCTAACAACTCCAGCATCACATATAGGTTTGAATAGAAGGGACTGATGGACCATGTGCAGGGAGGACTTATTTGAGTCCAACTCTGTCACTCTCATGAGCACAGATTCCAATGAAGAGCCCACTAATTAGGCATCAATCTCTGGGACTATTCCCACTTATATAGGACCTGGGGGTTTCTAGAGCCCTCAGGGGTCCCTTTGTGGGGGTGATAGCTACTTTGATGTTCTATGAGATCCTAGTGAGGTGTGCATAAGCATTACCTCTGGTATGACCTCCCGACTCTCTTTGAAGTCTCTTAGCCACATGAACTCATTTCTCTTTACCTTTCCCCCCTTTTATTCAAGGTCTTTTTCCAATCATGTTGCCTGTTGGCACTTGGTATTAATCCCTCGTTGCCAGGGAGTCTCATCCTCGGGAGTCATGTCCCACATTGGGGGCAAGGTAATGCATTCATATGCTGAGTTTGGCTTAGAGAGAGGCCACATCTGAGCAACAAGGAGGCTCTCAATTGGCAACCCTTAGGCACCCCATAACAGTAGGCTAAGTTTCAAGAAGCAGTGTAGTTCTTAATCCAGAATGACTGGAGTCCTTTTAAGAAAAGGAAACTCAGACACAGAGGTATAAGCCATAGGAAGGGACAGAAAGAAACAGCTTACCATGTTATGGAGGCAGAAGTTGAGCAACCACCAGAATGCTGCAGAGAACACTGTTTTCCAATACCTTAATTTTGTACTCTTAGCCTCCAAAATTCTGAGATGATGAATTCCTGTTATTTAAGTCAAACAGTTCTGAGGTATTTTATTATAGCAGGCTTGGCAAACTAAGGCATGTGAATAAAGTGTTGACTCTTAAATTGAGATCCAGTAATTCTCCTTCCTGAATTAAGATATCTAAACCTCTCTTTTGATGAGGGTTAAATTGACAGGACATATTAGACTTATTCTCAGGAATTATCTTGAAGTCAGGCATGAATGCACTGAAAAACAATTCCCTGTTCAGTTTGTGAGTAGGAAACAAGATTTATTTTTGTGTTGTAAATCCAGCAACAGTCATTGAGCGAAAACACATGATTTGTTTTTGGAGGATAAATCCCTATGATATAGTCCAATATTACAGATTTAGTACCACTCATAAGAGTGATCTGTTACCATGTGGCAAAATTTATAGTAGAAAGAGCACAACACTCATCTAAACCACTCACAAAAATGGCTTAATCAATGGTCCTTCCTTGTAAGATTTGTCAAGATGAGGGAGATTCCAGATATTCACCACCACTTACATATTCACTTTCTAAGTCTGCTGGTGGAAATATGGATTAAATGGCTGGTTCCTATGAAAGGTCCACATAAGATTTTTTTTTGAGGTAGGAATCCCTTTTCGTGATTGTCATGTGATAGAGTTTTTGGAATTCTAGCCATCTGCCATTTGATGCATTTTCCACCTAAAATGTCACTTAGTGATCAAATTAAAATACTCAGGAAAATAAATGATTTATCTTGATTCTGGTTCTGATAGGCATTATGTGACACCTAAGGCAAAATATGCACAAACACATCATTTCGTTTGATTGATTTCCCAGACCTTAAAAGAAATTTAGGCAGAATTTAGACACACATAAATGAGAAAATTAACGTAGAAATACCACCACCATGGGCAGATTCCTTATAAGTAAAATAGATAAGCAGTCACAAGTATCTGTAAGTGATTGAGAATCTTATATAAGCAATGTGGAAAAACTCAATTAGAAGACTTAAAAATATAATTCAGCTTAAAGTGCTTAAAGTATGATTATCTCCTGCTTCATTCTTCTGGATTTTATTCTGTGATTCCTTGGTGGAAAGCATCTGGTTTACACCATTATCTGCCTAATCTGAACATTTTGCATGGAAGTTGTCTTCTACTTCTTGAAGAATGTCTGACACTGGATATTTCTTAATAATTCTCAGTTGGCATTATCCTGCAGGGACAGCATCCACGGTTTCAAGGAAGACTTACAGCTTTTAATCAACTGGATCAATGCCTTGGGGTTTTACTTATGTGGTAATTAACAGCTCTTAAAAAACCCTTTTCCTATGGAATTTGAAGGCTTTCTCTATAGAAGTCTGTGTTTCTTAGCAGTGCCCTCATGTGGATCTTTGCTAAATAGCTTTTTTCTTAATTTTAGTATCATTTGACATTTAGAGAGACAAAGAGATGTTTTCAAAAACATCAGTTTATGTCTTCTTTATGATCAACTTTAATTTCCTCTATTTTTCTCCTCTTACTTTTTATATATAAGTAAGCAAGAAGTATTCAGGCAACATCTTCAACACTTAATGTGGAAATCTTAGCTAGACACCGAAGTTCAGTAGGCATAATTTTCTCTTTCCACATTACTTCAGACAGCAGTGCTGCCAAATACTATGCCACTGTATAACATGGTTCACCCTTAATTCTGTTTACAATAAGCTTTTAACCACTTTCCTGCAGCCCCTCAATGGCAGCCTTATCCAACAATATGTAATTCTTGCTATCAATTTTAACAAGGTAGTTTACTCTTTCATTCACTCTCCTCAAAACCCACTGTCTGATTTCAAAACCACTCTCATTAATTTGGTTCCTGTTATTCTTGTAGATGGCATCACCAAACTTCCAGATACAAAAAAATATTACTAAATATAAATTGTTGCCGAAAATATTTTTTAGAAATTTTAGAAGTCTTAAACAACAAAACTGCAATATTCCATTGTTTCTAGGTATCAGATATATCTCATAGTTTCTGGGGATATGGGATGCAGTATCAGCTTAGCTTGTCCCATAATTCTCAGGATTTCTCATGGGGTTGCAGTCAAGATGTCATGAATGAGTGCAAGCTCATCTAAAGTCACAAATGGACCACGGTGTGCAATCTGCTTATGGGCTCATTTGGATGTTTTTTTTTGAAGTCCCAATGACATTGAAATATAGACTTATGCATTGGACTTCCTACAGCATATTAGATGCCTTCTCAGGGCAAGGGATTGTGAGCATGAGAGTGATGCATAACAGGGTAATCAATGAAGCGACCATTGCCTTTGTATTACCTAATATCAGAAGTGACATCCTATCATCATGATTCATTCTGTTTGTCATAAGTAACACAATCCCCTTCCTAAAAAGAAGGGGGATATCACACGAACACTAGAAATGGGACTCATTTGCATTCATTTTATCACCACATACCACACCTCCATCCTGAAACAACCAAAATAACTCAGTCTATCCTTATATTTATGTTTATTCTTATTTTCGTGTTTGTTTAAGTTTACTTATATTCTTATTCAGTATATTTATGGAAATAAAACAACTCTGAGGTACAGAAAATAAATGAAGTTGCTCTAGGTCACTGACTTGAGAAAATTTACAGGTTGCAGCACAGGGAATGGGAACACAGGTGGAATAGAGGAGATTTCAGAATTAGGAAATGGAGCTGCTATTCTGGCCAGACCAAAGTGGCTAGAGTTCATAGGGTATAGTACAACAGAGGAATTAGCTGCACAGAAAAATAAGCCTGGAGATCTGCAAATGTCTCAAGTTTTCAGCAGATACTGTTTTGCACACATATGTAAAGAAACTGCTCAAATGAAGGAAAGCACCAGTTACTAAAGACTGGACAGGAATGGTGTGTATATTCTCAACAGCCAAAAGGAACATCTCATAATTCTAGATACACTGGGTAATCACAAGGGTATTGTCCTTGTAGTTGGGAAAATTTAGTCTTGGAATAAACACTGATATGGTTTATTATTTTATTCATATCTAAGAACAAATGCAAAAATATCAAATCATAAACTAACTGTGGATTTCAACAAATCTTAAGTACATTTATAGGAATAAAAAACACCTATTTCAAAAAAGTAAAATTCACAATATGTAACATCCAAACAATGATTATCAGGCAACCTAGAAATGACAAAAATCCAACAGAGGTTGAGGAGACATCTCAGACAATAAAAACGGACCACAAACTGTGGAAAATGTTACAACTAGGAGGAAATTACATCAAAAGAGTTATAAATAATTGTCATATATTTGAAAAGTTAACTAGCACTATAGAGGCTATAAAAATTCAGATGTTATGCTCAGAAATAAAAATTAAAATTATGTGAGTTGAAATTTATATAGATTGGCATTAATGATGGAAGAGGCATTTTAGAAGAAATTAGTCAACTTGAAGATATAGCAATAGAAAATAAAACTTGGAAAGAGAAAAAAGAATTTCAAATATGATAATAGATCAATAAGTTAAGAGAAATCTTCAGCTAAAAGCCATTATGTAATTGGTGAATTGGAAAGAAAAAACTTGTTAGGTGGAATAAACATATTTGAATTTATAATGGCTAAAACTTTTCAAAATTTTACAAAAGTAAAATCTCTAAAGAAACAAATTCAAGGAGTTCAAAAACCTCAAGCTAAAGTTGATGAAGAAAACTTGCCAATTAGTGATAAAGAGAAAAGCATAAAAAGGGTCAAATTGGATAAACTTTCAATACAGAGAAACAAGGATAAAAATGAGAGCAGATTTCTCACTGGAGACAATGGATAAGATAAAACAGTAGAGTGAAATCTTTAAATTACCAAAAGAAAAAAAGGCAAACATAGAATTATATATTCAATGAAAATAACTTTAAAAAATAAAGATGAAATAAACTTTATAGACATTGAAACACTGAAAGAATTCATCGCCAAAAGTCTCACATTCCAAAAGTGTGAAATCAAGTCCCTTTAGGAATAAGGATAAGTGATACAAGTTGAAAATATGGGTCTACACAGAAGAATTAAGAGCATCAGAACAGGTAAATACGTGGCTAAATGCATGTTTTTTTATTATTAACAATTGTGTAAGAAATAATTGATTGTTTAAACAAAAATAGTAACAATGTACTGTGAGTTTTATAATATATCTATAAGAAAATTATATGACAAAATAGTCCAAAAGCTGTCAGTGGATGACTGGAATTATATTTCTGTAATATTTTTATTCTGATTGTGATGTGCAATAAAATCATATGAAGGTAGATTTACCTGAGTTACACATGCATACAATATAGCTTAAAACAGAAAGAGAATATCAGAAAAGCCATTAACTACAAGATAATGGAGGAGATAAAATATGTTTAAGTAATCCAAATGAAAGCCAAAAAATTTCCTAAAAATAAACAAGGCACAAATAGGTAAAAAAGTAAAAAATAAGCGATATAATTTAATTAAACTTAAACCTGAGAGTAATTATAATTAAGGTAAACCATAAGGCAACAATAAAAAGTAAGAGAATCTCTCATAGAATTCAAATTGTCACTATATATAATAGATAACAGATCTTATGGTGATGAAAGACACATTGAAAAAAAATATTTTTTAAATGTTGTATTTTGCTTTTTATTATTTTATTATTTTTATTTGTTTATTTTTGCACTTTGTTTATGGGGAATTTTTGAATTGCAGAAAGGTGACAACTGTGGCAGGGGAGGATCACTGGTGAAGGTGTCAGTGATGGGAGCTGTGTGGGGAGGGATGCACCTGGGGCATGCCTCTATGGCATTTGAAAATGTTCAAGTGGTCATGCGGTGCTGTCTCAGTGTATGGAGACCCACACAATAACCCAAAAAATATTGTATTCCCATCCTGGGAAGTCCTGCCACATCTTCTAATAGAGCAGCAATAATGCACTGCATGCATGGGCCTAGTGAAAAAGAACAGAACAATATGACAGGCCCTTGATAGTGATGGTTGTACTTATGAACCTTATTCTTGTGCAATTGAAACTTACTTTAGTATTTAAATATTACCTAAGAATTACCTCTTTAAAATGTCCTTCTTGCTCAAATGTGGCCTCTTTCTAAGCCTAACGCATCACTTCTTTCCCCTAGGTGTGGGACATGATTCCAGGGGATAAGACTCCCTGGCACCAAGGGATTATTATGAAGCACAAAATAGTGATTCATTTGGAAAAAGATCTTGACCAAAAGGGGGAAATATTGAATACAAATGAGTTTTCATGGCTAAAAGTTTTCAAAATGAGTTGGGAGGTCATTCCAGAGGTTATATTTATGCATGTTTCAGTAGGATCAAATTGACTGCCACAGTAAACAGTAACTCAAGAAAGGGGGCTTCTGAGGACTCTAGAGACATCTAGACACTACAAGCAGAGAAGACAATCTCAGGAATTCAGCACACTGTCCGTGGACCTTACCTTGGAATATATGCTCCCGAATGAAACAGAATTAGACTCATTATAATTTCCCTACACATGGCTTCTCTGCTCCTTTTAGTTGAACCTAACCTATATTTTGCACTATACTCATTAAATATATGTCCCAGAGACTTAAATCTTCAGCCTGTTCATATACCAGTTGTGCACTAAGTCTCAGCAGAGTTGCAACACTTACTCTCCAGTTCATTGGACTTACCCAGGAGAACTAGTGTGGTTGATGATTGACTGAGAATATCTACAATGGTAAGGCAAGACAGTTCAACCCATCTGCCCTATGGGAACTAAGTCCCCTCAATCAGAAACAGAGTGGGCATCATTGTTCCAAAATCCTCAATATTGAGGCATGAAAATCATGAGGCAGAAATGCAAATATGGACTAGAGCAGACATTATTATTTCTGCAATGGAAAAACTTGTAGTATTTATATACAGACAATTTTCACCAGAGTTTCTGAGGGGAGGGTGAGGGAGTAATTGGTGCAACATGGGGTGTTATGGATACATTGGAATTGTCCTGCATGACATAGCAATGACATTTATACATTTAATAGGTCAAAACCTATTAAATTGTGTGGTGCAAAGTGTATACTATAAAATAAACTATAGACCAGGCTTAGAATCAATGCTACAATATGTGTTCATCAATTGTAACAAATGTTCCATGCAAATGAAAGATGTTGTTCATGGAGAAAAATGGGGGCAGGGGAGGGTATATGTGAATCCCCCATATTTTCAATGTGACATTTATGTAATGTAATCTTCTTTCAAAATACAATTAAAATGAATGAAAAAAAAAAAACTTCTCAACTCTTTGTAGCCATTAACAATGAATTTTAAATAGGAACAAAAGTTTGAAAATAAAGAAATAAAGATATATAATGCTAACACAAATTAAAGAAATGCTGGAATGGATAAAGAATTATCAGATAAAGTAGATTTGAGAGCAACACACTGACAGAGATAATTCAGTCAGACAACACATTTGGAGAGCAAATAAAGGTTTCAATGAATTCACCAATGGAAGCTGGATGGCTGAAGTAGTGACAGAAATTTTCCCTTCTGACTGTGGAGATCCTCACTTCTCCTTTTAATGTCTTCAACTGATTGAATCAGGGTTTTCTCATTGTGAAGGCAATCACCTCAGTTAATTGTAGATGTAATCAGCTATAGATATGACCATTTTCTGGATGATTTAAATCCAGAAACTATCCTCATGGTGACAATTATGTCAGTGCTTCCTTGACCAAATAACTGGACACTATTTTCTAGCCATATTGATACATGAACTTAACTGTCACATAGTTATAGTTTAAGCTGTTTATTTATGGTAGTGTTTTGCCATTTATCCATTTAGCTTTTTTAATTTTGCTATAAAGATGGTGATTTTTTTCTTTTATGCCCATAACATTGTTATGGAATTTATTTGAATGAGTATTTTAAAACAATGTTTATAATGTGTCATGTGAAATTGACTATTTTTATTAAAGATTTGGTCTCCAAATTGGATTGCCCACAATCCATTATCAATTGGTTTGTGAAGAATAAGGTTTAAGAACCTTTTTAAAATGTATTGTATTGTCATTTTATAACATAACATCACTTATATATCAATTGCTACATGTTTTCCTTTTTTTAAATGAAGCTTTAGATTACTGAAATGTTACATAAAAAATATAAGGGAATCACATATGCCACAACCCATTGCCCTCCCACACTTTCCCATATTAATAACATCTTTCATAAGTGTGATAAATTTGTTACAAACATAATAATGAATAAATGTATAGTCTTATATGAGGGAGCATAGTGTTATTTTACTGAAAATGCTATGTAATATAAAAAACATTTTTAGACAGTATACTAGTTTGCAGAATAATCTATTTGATCATTTAACTATCCATCAGCACATGTCCTGAAATTGTGGGTGAGTTGGAGCTTGGCTTTACATACACAGCAGAAGCTGAGCTGACTAAGATGGTCACCATGAGGATATGAGGGATATGGGTGGAAAAGGCCTTTACTCACTCTCCTGTGGTTGAGAAAATATATGAAAATAAGACATGATGATGAATGCAAAGCAGCCACCATCAATCACCACTGCAGAGATAAATATTAAAATTTCATTATTTAAGGTGTCAGAGCAGGGGAGCTTCAGTAGAGAAAGGATGTCACAGAAGATCTGATGGACCACATTGTGCTGACAAAAGGTCAGCCAGAATGTATTGCAAGTGTGTAATCCAAAATACTCCAGACCACTGGGTACGGAGGCCAGAGTCATCTGGACACAGACATGAGGGTTCATGATCAAAAGGTAGTGGAGGAGTTGGCAGATGGCCAGATACCAGTCATGTGCCATGATGGTGAGGAACAGCAGCTCTACTGTAGCAGGAAGACAATCTGAGATGCACATCCTACCATGGAGATACCCTTGTTATCACAGAGGAAGATAACACATGCCTTGGATATTATAACAGAAATGTAGCTATTGTCCAAGAAAGACAGATTCCTAAGAAAGAAAGAAATGGGGTGTGAAGGTTCCAATGAAGGTGGTTTCTGTCATAATGAGAAAATTCCCTGTCAGAGTTACCATGTACATCAGTAGGAATAGTATGGTGTGTAAGACTCTGAGCTCCGAAACATCTGAAAATCTTGTAAGCAGGTTTTCAATCTCTGTGGCAGAATTGGGCAACTTGGGAAAATTTGCTTTGGTCATAAAGAATCAGACAAATAATCCATAAAAAATATGGATAATCAACATCGACCTGGAAGAAATTAGCCTACATACATTTATTGCCTCACATTAGTCAATTTTATTCTCCCTAGTTTGTTTTAGATAGTCGTATCTAATATAATGTTTCCTCATGTTCCTTTAGTCTTCCTGCTTGTAAATGCTGCAAAAGGCAGATGTCCAGCATACTAAAGTACTCTATCAGATGACACCCAGGATATGGGATTCCTATATTCACAAATATATTACATGCAGTGATATGGTTCCTTTTGTAGGAACCATCCATTCAAGTGATATTTTCAAAGGGAGAGGTTATAAAGGCACTGTATAAATGACGACAAACATCTGTAATATTCCTCAACTTGAGCATCTACAACTGCAAACAAAACAGTTCCTTCCATCTGACCCATAATATCTAAGACTCCTCTCAATCCAAAGAAATTAGAGGGGTTTTCATCCTAAATTCCTCAAGATTGAATAATGAAAAAATATAAATGGAGGGGAGGGTAACCATGGCTCAATGTAGATTTATTTTTATTATATATTAAGTATACAATTCTAATGGGTTTCACATTTACCCTTTTAGTTACCTTTACTTAAGACCTTTATTTCTTCACAGTACTACAAACTACTGTCTCTTGTCTTTTTCTTTCAATATTCAAAAATCCATTTAGCAATTCTAGTAGGACAGGTCTTTTGTTGATGAAGTTTCTTAGTTTCTGTTTGTCAGAGAATAAATTATACTCTCCCTCATTTATTAAGAAGAGTTTTTCTGGATACAGGATTTTTGACTGATCGTTTTTCTCTTTCAGTACCCTCAATATATCATATCACTGCCTTCTCTTATGAATATAGATACAAAAATCCTCAACAAGATACATCATGATCAAATGGGTTTTATTCCATATATGCAAGGTTGGCTCAACATAAGAAAAGCAATTCATTTAATACATCACCTTAACATATTTAAGGGAAAAAACCACATGATCATCTC